>JALLPA010001030.1:0-12116 GCA_036939895.1 Thalassiosira exigua
GACCACATATGCCAAGCTGCTTCGCAGCTTGACATGGTTGTTGAACGGGACTGGCACGTGTTCTCCCAATCGGGGTCCCCTGCGAGGTGGATATAGCCCCAATGTATTGCTGCGAGCGCAAGGCAGGTGTGTGGACGCATCCTGGAGTATCTAACCCTCAATTGGGTTAGCCGGTAGCCATCAGTACATAGTGCGAATAAACAACAAATGAAGAAAGAAAAAAGAAAGAAAGTGCCAAAATAAGCTGCTTCATGACACCGATGCTTCATTGGATGAATCAATGATAAGGTCAAAATTGCTGTGACCAAAAATCTGTAACCAAAGACAGGGTATCTAAATGAGAGCTCTGGTTTGAGACAGTGACCATAACACAGTGTCAATAAATTGAGTGTTCTTTCACAAATGCTGGTGCCGTATTTGTTTATGAAGATTGCTAATTAACTTAATTTTATATTTTGTGTCATGTGTCATAGTACATGAGATGTGTGGTGGCCGGGTAGTGCTGGTTGTTCTCTACATGCCTACGTACAAACATGAATTGATCTTAGAAAAGAGCCGACCATGGTGATACATGTTTTTTTCTAGGAGGTATCGTACAAAAAAATTCATGACAATCATAAATAAGAGATAGTACCACAGACATTATCTCTCTCTAGCTCTGCTAAAAACAACCCTTCTTCTAAAGCAGACCTACTATTCTTAACCAACAGATGCATTGTAGGTAGTTGGCAAAGAAGACAGAGGAGAGAAGTGTCTTTCTTTACACTGATATTGATAGGTGAAGCGTTCATCGGAGCCGAGCTAATCGTCGATTCTCGATCACCAAAACACACAGCAAGCTAAGGAACCACTACAAAGACACAAACAACTATTTTTAGGAAAAATCAGATTTTACTACTTACGTAGACATATAGATTATTTTCATACAGAACCAAAAACGGTGACACATTCTCATATAATTTGTAGCTTTTTTTATGATTTAATGGATGTAAAATATCTTAAATCTTAACTTACATAGGTAAAATCGGTAATGAGTCATAACACAATAACGTGATATGCAATTTATAAGAAGATGCGTCAAATGCATCAACAAATGCAGACAGTATGAAATTTTTCACGTACAAAAAGTTTCTACTTAGGAATAAGAGGAGAATATAATGCGCAGACAGTAGCGTATGACAACCAGCATCTACATAAGGGTGTTATTTTGCCATTTTGTAGTCAAAAGATTGTCAATTAAAGAACTAGGCATTTGTCTTCGACTGTCACTTAATCCTGCATGGGAACAGCCGCCTAGCACCATCTAAGAAGAACTGATGAGAGAGGGAGGAGGGGGGAGGAGAGAGAGGGAAAGCTCGATAGATAGGGAGAAATCCAGTTGTGATGCTCATTTGCATTTATTGTGAAGCATAGCCGTGTTGTCCAATTGTAAATATGCCTCACTTAATGTGACAGCTTGGAAAATGTGCTCATTGATATCTGTTTCATAACTTTGTACGAGGATCAAATTTGAAAATCTTACTCGGTATCGCCCTGTGATCTATTGCCTGCAATAAAAATACTCAATTGTAGTGATATCTGATTAATTCATTCTAATGCCTTATCCAATACCCCACAGTCAAGTCTTATGTCTACACAGCTCTATAGTCTACACAACAATGATTCTACTAGTTTGATCAAAAGGAATATGCTGCCACCAGTATTTCTGTCGCCTGCTAATCTCGACTTTTTGTTGCAACATGATGTTATGAAACTGCTGCCAATGTTGTCAACGCTGGCAAAGTAACCACTGTTGTCTTTTGTTAGTAAAATACGTTGAAAGGAAGGGAAAATGTGCTGCGGATGGTTTCAATTCTGTATGGACTAGGAATGTAGAACATTTCTTTTAATCATGGTTATTTCTTTGAGTTAGGGATATTTCCTGCAATCTACTGCTCCATTTCAAGGAACCTCATACTTTACAGTTTTGTGTTATTTGTCTCCTCTTATATAGTACATATGTGCTGAATCTAAATGATGATGATTAATTAATATCGTATCTAATCACTGTATTTGTCACAGAACCATTCAAATTGCCATTCACAGAAACGGTTTTCAGCCCTAAGATATAGTAGATTCACTTTTGTGTTGCAGTTTCAATTATCAGTGCACTTCTTCATCAATATCAGAGTTCATAAACGTAGGAAACAGCATGCCATGATATTTTCATTTAGTTCAAGGACAGATAATCAAGAATAACGCCAATCCAAATGTCTCCTCTTGAATACTTTTTGTCTTCGTTTCTAGTTATGCAATGACCAATACGAGAAGTTTCGAAATCACTTTCAACTGATACTGATGTCGCGTTGACCAAACAAGCCCTTTCTGTATTCGATAGAATTGGTAGTAGTATTGACTTGTCGATAGTTGGACGCAATCACCGCATCTAAAACAAACTTCTCCTAAAGACAAGACCTAAAAATGAACAATACCTACCAGTGCTATGCTTATGCAGGAATGAATCGTTTCGTATGCTGTCATTCTTTTCTCAGTTTGAAAATCCTACAATACTAACACATCACAATTGTTCACCCTGATGCAGGCAGAGAGAATAACTTCTTTCAAACTTCTGCTGGAGTGACAGTTGAAATGACCGTGGTGTGATCCAACGAGCCAGCAGATCTCGTAAAGTCCCGCTCTTCGTTTTCAAGTATAATCCCCCCCTGACTATGACGGTCGCTGGTGCTCCTTCTCTGTTGGGCAAAGCTTCCCCTCTTAGCTGCCTCCTCCAGCCCAGCGGTATACTTCTTGTACTCCTCCTCGATCAATTCTCCCAGAGATCCCTCAGGCACATTTATGTCGCATATCCAACACGGCCACAGGTTGAATTTCCAGAAAGACCTCCTTGTGAACAGCTTCCAAAGAAAGTAGTAAAATCGTTCATACTGCAGAGCCCGGAATGTGTACGGCTTTGACATCATAATGTGCTCGAGGTCGTGGAAGGCGTACACAATCCGCGGCGGTACGCTCGCGGATGCAAATGAGATTGAACTGTAGATGGCCTTCTGCCGAGCCAGGTGCTCCATGAGCTTCCTACGGTCGTCTAGCGGGCTCCGATCTGGAAATCTTATCGAGTGGCACACCTTCGACAGTGTCTCCTCTGCCAAGGCGTGCATGCCCTGCTGTTGCTGGTAGCGCATATTCATTATTAGCGACGTAAGCATGGAAGAAATCAGCCCTAGGATGCCCACGCTTACGGCGAGCCCCTTTTTTGCCGAGTTGTAATCGGCTCTGGCCACAAGGCCCTCTGCAAAGCCTCCATATTGTCCGTATTGTATGAACCCAATCACTGTAATAAAAGTTGTGATTGATAGCAGAGGTAAAGTCTGCATCCAGAGGGCTCTAAGAGAGGCAAAATTTCGCAAGCGAAAAGCTATGAGGCGGCGCATCAGAGATATTATTTTCAATGGGAATCGGCATGACTTGTCACCTGAACCCGAAATATTCCTTAGCAAGCTTGTGAGTGATCAGAGTCTGCTCAACCTGATTTTGATGAGAATTATCATGACATAAACTGAGATCATGGTCAAAACCTCATAAAATACTCCTACAATAACCATCGCAACATTTCTCGGCGTCTATTGTACTCTTCTCACCTGCCAAAACAGCTCGCGGCTCATCCGGTCGAAGTCATCGGCGGCATTGTCGGGACTCATCAGCCGGGCAGCGACGTAAACCATGACGTCCTTGTGTGTACTAGTTGCGTCTGGCCTCGGCCGTCTGGGTGTCTGGGGCTGAGGCTGAGGGCTCGGCTTCGCGGATGGGGGTGGAGAGCGGTGGTGGGCGGGGAAGCGAGTTGGAAAGGCTCCGATGATGGGGGTGGGATCGGACGACAGCCTTGCGTACATCGGTTCTGAGGAAGGGCTCGGGGAACGCAGCGAGCTATGCAAGCAGGGTGCAGCAGGAGAGGCGTGTGCGTGGGTGTTGACGGCGACGGACGCGACGACGACGGCGACGGCGATTGATCGTGCTTGCTTGAGCTTTGGCGGCGTTTGGCCGCCGGCAGGCTTTGGCCGGCTTTGGCTTTGGCTTTGGTTTTGGTGGCGAGTGCGAGTAGGTTTTCTTGAGTTGGCGCCTGGTTGTATTATCCTTTGAATGCACGAAATGATACTTCCATAACCCCATTATTTAAAAATGCTAGACCCTTAGGATCTTTCAAAAAAGAATTTTATAATTTGTCAACAGGAAGTGGAAGTGCGTGTGTATTTTAGAGATCTAAAAACAACAAAGGGGGATAGATTAAAGTGTGGCCGAATGTGCCTTGGACTTTTAGTATCTACGTAAGTAGGAGTAGGAGTAGTTTGTTTCGTAAATATCAGTTCCTACGATGGAAATATTAGGGGCTTTTCTAAGTTAATGTTCGCAACCAGAATTGTCCGAGACTGTCATCGAAAAGACCTAAGGCGGGGACAACATAAAAACTTGTCCTATCCAGGTGGACTCGCTACGGGGGGTGGGGGGGGGGGGTGCTCGTTTCGCTCCCCGGGGTTTTTACTTCTTTCGCTGAAGATGTACGAGGGCATAAGTATCGCATGATACCGTAATGACTTCAACCGAACTTCAAGCGATTGTCGAGCGATAGAATGGCGATACAAACGGGTTAACCAAGGTATATTTGGTGCTTTGTTAGTTGCCACCGTAGCCGGGGAAGAAACCCAAGTCGGGGATCCACACCCCCGGGATCGGGGTCCCAGAGGGGGGGTAGAGATAGGAATTTTTTTATAAGTTGTCCCCGCCAAATAGAAAAGTTATTATTTGGGGGTGAATATTATTATGAGCGAAGACTTGGACATCCAAATCCCGTATGAGATAATGGCAGTTGAATTGCAAAGAAGCTTTGAGAAATGACTTGTAAGAATGCCTCCTAAAGTCTTATCAGAGGCAGTTCTGTTGAGAGAGATTTCCTTCCTCTTGCTTGACGGCCCAGCAACACACCGGACGGCCTCTAGTTTAGCGATCATGTTCAGTATTATCAAATCTTTTCAGTTCGTAGAAATATCGCTAACAATAGCTCTGTCCGGTGTGTTGCGGCTAAATGAAGCGATTCGAGGGACATGGTCATTTTGTTGCATTTGGAAAAGAGCACGACCAAAACGAGAGTCAGATACGATCGTCGAAGGCCATATGAAACTTAAGACACGATTCGGATTGAAACTGAGAGGGCAATACTAACCGTAGACGTATGTTTTGGGTCTAGGATACGTACTAACCCCGCTCAATTATTGCCTTTCGTTCGAGTGTACACACATTTTCATTTTTCCTCGCCTCCTTCCTCTCTCCTCTCCTCGCTCGTTGGTGTCGCTACCTACGCTCGGGTCCAGCCCGCCCCCCGGGTCCGAGTCGATCGTGTGTGTGTGTGGAAGCAGGTGGTTGCAGGCTTGCCATTTGCCATTGCCATTGCCATCGGCCTCGATCTCGATTGACGACCGGCCGGCCGATCCGATCGATCGTCAATCGCAATCGGGCCGGAGACGGGACACACAAATCAATCGGGAGCAATAGCGTCAATCGAGGAGGGATCGATCGCGGCAGGTGAACCGGCAGGCGAGACCGACAAGCACGTCAAAGATTGAAACGATGTCGGGAAGCCGAAACAATACCAGAGCGCCGCTGGGAGGCAGGGCCAGGGTAGGTCTCATAAATTATTCGAAGCATCGGCCGCCTGATACATCAACTCAGTCGATCTCAACCACACACCCCTTTGCTCTTCTATTTCGTCGTCGACTCCAATCCCTTCCTTCCACCATGTGCAAAATGACGAAGATCGAGAACATGTCCGTCGTCAAGAAGACCGGCGTGCCCGGAGCCCTCCAGAAATCGGGCAAGGCCGTCAAGAAGGACCCCGTCGTCCCCCCGTCCCCCGCCGCCGTCGCCGCGGACAACGCTCCCGCCGCCGCGGCCGCGGAAGGAGGAGGGCCCGCCCCGGCCTTCAACGGGGCCAAGTTCGACCGCCTCGGACGATGCCTCGACCACCCCTCGATCCGCCTCGCGCATCCCATGAAGGACGATCGGGGGAAGCTCGTGTACCAAGAACTGAGGGCGAACTGTCCGTCGTGCCAGGCGACGAAGCATCGGGTCAAGAAGGCCACTTCGTTGGGCGGGGGAAAGGTCCGATCCGGTCGTCGATGTCACGGAGCCAGCTCGCGCTCGCGGTCCAAGTCGCGCGATCCGAGCCGGGGCCGGGACGGAGAGGCGCGGGGCGGCGCGGCGGGCGGCGGCGCTCCTCGATCAGCGTCCCGCTCGCGCAAGCCGCGCAAGGAGTACGACACGCCGTTCGATTCCAAGGGGCGGTGTCACTACCACAAGAACGTCCAATTGGCGGCCAAGAAGCAGTTCGGGGGAGGATGGAAGGTGCTGCATTCCATCTGCCCCAAGTGCATGGAGGACAAGTTCGAGAAGAACGGGGGCTTCGGAGGAGGAGGCGGCGGGAGCAGCAAGGGCGGAGGAGACGAAGACCGCTCGGTGAAGTCGGGCTACTCCCGCAAGTCCACCCGCTCCACCGCCAGCGGCTCCGGATCCAGGAGCGGCGAGAACGCGAACGGCCAATTCGACAAGAACGGATGCTGCGCCCTCCACACCCACATCCAAGTGGCCAAGAAGCGCTTCATGGGATCGGGGTGGAAGGTCGTCCGCGCCTGCCCCGCGTGCGCGGGGAACGACGTCGACGCGGACGATTACTCCGTGAAATCCGGCAAGTCCGCCCGGTCCACGTCGTCGCGCAAGAGCACCAAGAGCGCGAGGAGCGCGGCGTCGCGGGGCAAGCCGGGGAAGGCGACGAGCTCCGGACGGTACGGAGCGCTGCCCTTCGACGCCGACGGGTACTGCTGCCGTCATCCCAACGTCCAGCTCGCGAAGAAGAAGGCGCTGGGTGGGTTCAAGATCGTGCACGACGTGTGCCCCGAGTGCACGGCCGACGGCGGAGGAGGGGCCGGAGGCGGTTCCGGTCGCAGGAGGCCCTCGCGTCGCAAGTCCGGCACCGGACGGGTGTTCGACGACTCCGACTCCGAGACGTCGTCGATCCGCTCGGGGAAGTCGGGGAGGTCCGGGGCCGCGTCTTCCGCGGGAGGCAGCTCGGCGGGACGGAGGAAGCGCATCCGCGTGAAGAACTTGCGCACGGAAGACGAGGACGGACGGAGGGGACGGTACTCGGGGTACGTCGACGACGACCACCGTCCGAACGGGAACGGGGCGATGAAGTACGAGGATGGGACGGTCTGGGAGGGGGTGTGGGCCGAGGGGAGCAAGGCGCACGGGAAGACGAAGAAGGGTGGCGACGGCGCGGGGAAGAGCAAGTTTTGAGTGAGATGATTTGGGGCGAGGTCGTGCTGTAAGTTGTGGAAAGTAAGGCAAAGACCACATTGTCTTTGTCGGTGGGTTTGGCCTGGGTATGTTGCGCATGGTGCTTTGGGGATGCACCGCGAGTGACTCAGCTTGAAATTTCGGGGAGCAATGTATCATTAGAAACTGTAAAGAAAGTTAGGTAATGAGACATGCAATGATTCGATTCTGCGGCTGGGGCATCGTAACAAACATTGTGAAGAAGGACTTCCAATCAACATTAGCAGAGAGTCTGGAGGTCAGACCATAGACGGTTGCAAGTCTAAAGGTTTGGGCCTAGGGAGGTGAAGAGATAAGGTGAAGGTGTATTGCTTTGGCGCCAAGGTTGAACCAAGAGTTGAACGTGCTGCAACAGCATGCAACGTGGAAGTTTGGCCGCCAACCGCCAACATGTGAAAATTTCAGACTATGCTATCATTTATCATTCAAACCAAGACATAACATCGCGAGAGCCAATAGTTTTGCCCAACAAAGATGGCGCTAATGATGGCGAGGTTGCGGGCTGTTGGATATCTCCTTATCATTTGCGTCGGCGGGTTCGCCTTCCCGACTAGTGGGTTCCTCCACGGCGTTCGCCCAGGTCCCTCGCATGTGGTTTCCATTGGCGCAAAGAAGAAAGCTCTGGTGGACATCAACAGCTTGAGCCAGCAAGTGGCCAGCCTCAAAGGTGAAATATCCAACATAAAGAGTCGGTTGGGCAAGGTTGAATCATCATCGAAACCGAGGGCTAATCCATCAAATGTTGACGCAAAGAAACTGAGTAAAGACGTTGCAAGTATGAGGGCGGATATTGGTGCCTTGAAATCCTTGCTCCAGGAGTGAAGCAACAGAAGCTCAAAAATGCGTTGGAACTCACTGACTGGAACTCCTTTTACTATACTGATCGGAGTGGTTATAATCAGAGGGATAGTGCGGACTCGGCGGAAGAAGCCTTGGAATCTTTTATGATGGGTGCCGGATTAATGCTTAACCACAGTGATGGTTATTATGTTCTCAAAGATGAAAATGGCGATTGGATCTCTGATGACAACAAGGCAGGGAAGAGGTTTCGCGATTTGTTCAAACGTCAGATGAAGTCTTTGACGAAGAGACAGCCACGTTTGATGCAGGATGATGATGGTATATTCAGTATCTATTACTCCTAAGAGTTTGGTCATAGTAATTGGCTTTGGCAACCTTTTGGTCTAGGTGATCAAAAGAAGAGATAACACAATTTTTACCAATTTTGTACACTTACCTTTGGTAAATAATAATGCCTGAACAAGACTTATTGTTTGCAGTAGAACCCATAACACCACCTCGACTAGAAACACTGACCCATGGATCATCAAGGCACGGGCGAGCAGCATCAGCCCTCTAATTACTTCTAGTTATGGAATTTTAATCTGTCATGCGGAGTCAGTAAGTACAGGCCCCAAGACATCAGGTGGACTAGAAAACTGACCCCTGGTTCACCAGAGAGGGTTCTAGCAGCAAACGGCTCTCTAACTAGCTCTAGTTGTGGATATTTTTACTGACCCGGGGTATTTCCTAAAATTTTCTAGCAGTCCATATTTTCTAGCAAACTCCCCCCCCTCAATTCCACTAACTGACGCTAACAAAAGGCTCAGATTTTGGCTCGAACAGAAACTACTATGTATGCAACTACCCCCTACCCAATTGATTACTCAAAAGCCAACACCCCCGGCACTTCCTTGATCAGCAATGCATCACAAAGCACATAGATGCTATGCTTTGCCTCCCACTTGGAAGACTCACGCGGCTGCACATCCATGTGTACCTCTCCATCGAATGGTTAACCTCGATCATCTTCAAGTGAATGCCGCACTTCCTAACTGCAATCCCCTCCTTCATCACAAGCAACCCATTTGTTGTACGCCTTCTATCTTGTTGCTCCCGGACTTAAAGTAGCCAGAAGCCGGGATTTTTTGCCCTGGATGACCTGGTCATGCTGCCGGGTGATGTATGGAGGACGGGAGGCTGATTGTTGAATTGTGAGCTCATGGAACTGAAGAATGAATGATGCCCATGGATCCTGGTCCACCATGCTCATCCCTTGCTGTGTTGTCATGCAATTCTTTGGATAAGCATGGTGCAGCTCATTGTCTGGCTGAGATCAAAAGGAGGGTGCCGGTTGCATCGAGAGTTAAGGGAAATGCTTTTTTGACTCACTATTTTATTTCGGTTCATGAACGAAGCGTAAAATAAAATGGACTAGAAATACTGACCCTGGGGTTTTTAATATTTCTATCAACACTAATTTTCTAAGCATTTGTCCGTGGGGTGGCCCTAAGCTTCGTAGCAGTAAAAAATGCTGCACCAGGGCTTTAGCTGGTGCATTTATATAGGATGTCATGGGGCCTGTAAGTACCCCTCTAGTTGCCCGTATTTTTTAGCACTTGCACCCCCCCAGGTTCTTGCTCTGCCCCAAGGAACTGCAATCATGTCTACATTTTCTCTGATGACATTATCTACAATTGATTTGCATTCAGATGAGTCTGTCTGACATAGTAAGTGAAAGATGAAGATCTAACCGAAAGTCATTACATATGTTTTGACTACGACTGATTATTTTATGCTTTGTCGATGTCATGGGAGTGGAAGATTATGAATATGGAAGCAGCAGATGATATGCATTGTTGGTACTTCTCCACATCCCAGACAGTCCATACATACATAACCATATCCATACAACAGCATGCAACGTGAGAGTCTGGCTGCCAACCTGTTTCACACTACTCTAGCTCACCAGATCAAAACATCTCGTGAGCATTGAAAGACACCCGTTTCGCCAAATATCAAAGATGGCGCTCACGATAACGAGGTCACAGGCTGTCGGATACCTGAACATTTGCATTGGCACGCTCCTCTTCCCAACTAGCGGGTTCCTCAATGGCATTCGTTGAGGTCCCACGCAGGTAGTTTCCAATGGTAAAAAGCAATGCCTTGGTAGACATGAATAGTTAGAGCCAACAATAGGCGAGTCTGAAAGGGGAATTATTCAAACTAAGGAGCCAGGTTGGATCATTGCAGAATTCTAAATGAAGAATGATGTCTCAAACATTGATGCAAAGGTAAAACTGAGTCGCGGCATTGCAAGTATGAAGATGGTGGATCATGTGTGGGCTTTGAAATCCATGTTCTAGGAAGGAGTGAGACAACAGAGCTCAAACATGTGTTGAAACTCCCCCCCCCTGGGATTCATTTTACTATACTGGTTAGAATGGGCCCTAGGTCCGGTTTTTTTGACCCCCCGAACGGAATCGGAAAACAGGAATTCTGCAGAAAAATCGGAATTAGTCGAATTCCGGGCGGAATCGGCCGTTTTTGGGATGCCGGAACGGAATTAGGATTCCGGGAATTTCGGACCTATAGTGGCCATAGAGATATCGTTCGTATCGTACCACACTGTACCACAGTACAAAACATACTCTCTATTATTTTACAAGATGTACAATACGATACCTCTAGAACAAGCAAGGACCGCGCGCGCCAAGCGATAAAAAAGCTCATTCAGGAATGAGCTCTTGGCGCGCGCTGCGAATTGTCGCCCGCCGAGCCACTGTCACATGGGAACGATTGTTGGGGCGCCGGTAGATGCCTCGCTCAACCACCGCCCAAGCAAATAATGGTGAGATGCAGACACACAAGGCAACTCCAAAGCTTTCCTCCCCTAGACTTTAAAAGTACAAGTTGTAGCAATGAATAAAATTAGAACCTATTTTAATTAGTACGATAGCAAAGATTCCTCCCCCCCTGCAGCTGTTTAAGGGGGCGGACACCGCGCGCCGGGCGACTTCGCCAGGCAGGCCAAGGATCTCTCTCAGGGCGGAGGTCCCCAGGTTCCAAGACCAAACGGGGACGCGGATCTTCCCCCCCCTCCTCGAAGGCCAAGGATCCTGCCTGGGGCGGAGGTCCCCAGGTTCCAATACCGAACGGGGACGAAGGGCTCTCTCCCCCCTCCCCCTTCAACGACTTCCTCCTCCCAGGTCCCTCATTCCTCAGATTCCCCCCCCCTTCATTCCCTGGACATGGATGTCATTTATTGAACCTGGAGGTGGAGCATCCAAAAATGCCGTGAGCGCATTGAGAAATAATGGTACAAAAATGATACAAACGGACGCAGCAAGCAGGGCAAGACATCATGCACAACAGAAACCAGAGCGAGCGATGCAGCGATACAACGGGCGCAGCGAGCGAGCAACGTGGCAAGACAACGGGCGCAGCGACCAACGCGGCAACATCACAACGCAGCGAGCAACGCAGCGAAACAACTAACCGGCGAACAGGGCAAGCGACGCGGCAAAATAGCCAAGCGACGAACGGGGTCGGCAAGCGACGAGGCGAAACAACCAACCAGCAAACAGGGCGAGTGAGGGGGCGAAATAACCAACCGGCGGACCGTACGGCAGCGAAGACACAATTGGGACGGGGGGCGAAAGAACAGGGCAAACAGTGAACGGCGAACGAACAGAGGGGGGGATGAACGACCTCTGAGACCTGGATATTCCTGATATCAGTCAACAAATACGCAGAAAGCATATTGCGCTCGAACAAAATATACTTTCTGCATCAGTAATTTTTTTAGCCAATGTCAGTCATCTAAAAAGGATGTCAGTCATCTATTAACTGATGTCGGACATCTAACCCCTGCTGGCGGTCGTAAACAAATCTGCCGTAGATAGCTTATTTCTGACGCAAATATTCTCTATTTGATATCAAGAAAATAATCTATTATC
>JALLPA010001031.1:0-12124 GCA_036939895.1 Thalassiosira exigua
TTGGCCGACCACCGTCTGTCCGGTTGGCGATTTTATTCGCCAAAAAATCATCCACGGTTTTTACAAAACTCAGGCTTACATTACCATTGACCGACAGACCTCGTGTTCCCTGTCCCACCAGTCGTAAACTCCCAATAATTGGATGTTGGGGGTGGTGCGCGGCTACCTATCGTACTCGTCTGGCCGGCCATTTTTCAACGGTCTCTTTCTCACCTTTCGTACACGAGGAGCAGGACCCAAGGAATTGATGATAAAAAAGCGATTGAAGCGATAAGAATGGTTCATGATATATCGATTAATATCATCGCTTTCTTCGCCTATTCCCAGAGCGGGTCCTGTTTCCGTAGCAAATGCAGCAAAGTAGCGCTCAACTAACTGCACGACAAACGACGATCATGGCGTCCCGAGGCGGCCGCGGCTCCGGCCGGTCCGGCGGACGGGGCGGCGGAGGAGGAGGGGGCGGGCCGGGCGGCGGCGGGGGAGGACACCAGAACGGCTCCGCCCCGGGGGGCAGCGAGGCCCGCCTCCGCCTGTGCCGCGACTTCGCTTCCTCCGGCCGATGCCACCACGGCGACCGGTGCCGCTACGCCCACGTGGTGCGATGCCTGTCCTCGGCCGAGGCCTCGGACCGCAACCCCGACGCGGCGCGGCAGCAGCAGCAGCGGGGAGGAGGATACAACCGGGGGGGGGGATACAACAACCAGAACGCCAAGGTGAAAGATCGACACAAGGCGGCGAGCGTGGCGTGCTGGGAGGCGAACGGCCAGACGAAGCTCTTCACCGGCTCCCACGACGGGAAGTGGCGGCTGTTCCATTTGGCGAAGAACCCAAGCGACGGATCGGCGACTCTGACGAAAGAATTCGAGCACCGCGTCGGCGGACCCGCGGACGTCGTCCACGTCGCGGCCCACTACTTCTTCTGCGGCTTCGAGGCGAGTCCCGCGAGCGTCGCCCCCGACGCCCGGGCGGGGATGGTCCACGCTTGGAACTTGAACGCTCCGTCCGACCCTCCCATGGAGCTGGTCATGAGTCCCCATTCGAAGTACGCCGGGAGCGGGAGGATACGGAGCCTCTGCACCAGCGACGACGGGCGGGCGTGGAGCGGGGGGACCGACGGGACGATTCGGCAGTGGGCGTTCCGTCCCGCGGGGGGAGGGCCGAGCGGCAATGGCGCGCCCGCGTTCGAATTGGTGCGGGCCGTGGGGGGACACTTGGGCGCCGTGACGGGGTTGGCCTTGGCCGGGAAGGATCGATCCATGCTGTGGAGCGGGGGGATGGACGGGACCGTGAGGCTGTGGAACGCGCAGACGGGGGAGGAGGCCCACGTCATCCCCGCGGGGAAGGGCAAGGGGAAGGACGGCCGCGACCAACAGCGAAACCCGCAGAATCCTCCCCCCGCGGGGCCCACGGGACACTCGGGACCCGTCACCGGCCTCCTCCCCTTTACGGATCCCGGAACCGGCGCGCCCTTCGTCCTCACCTCCTCCCTCGACGAGACGGTCCGCGTCTGGGACGCCACGAACGGGACGTGCGTCGCGTCCGAGTCCCACGGGCAGGGAGTCACGTCCATCGCGCTCGCGTCCGACTTGCGAGGGAATCCCCTCCTCCTGTGCGGGCTGTTCTACGGCGACATCATGGTGCGGGGGACGACGTCCAATCCCCCCTTGGTGTTGCTGTTGAAGATCTCGCGGAACTTCTTGGGGGTGGGACACGAGGCGGGGCCGGTGAACGACCTGGCGTGCGGGCCGGGGAACACGTTCTACGCGGTGGCGGACGACGGGAGGTTGACGGCGTGGCAGATCTCGGGGGACTTCGGGCTGTGAGGAGGCTCCGAACGGGCCGGTGCGCCGCCGAAGCAACTACGGTCGACGGCAACTTTGCTATTCAATTTCTTTTTCTTCGATTCGGCGATAATATGGATGTTCATTTTCGGGACTTGTGTTAAAAAAGTTAAACTCGTTTTGGGGGTTGTCGGACGCGGGACGCTTGAGAAAAGCCACGTCTGGAGGGGAGTTCGTTCGGGCGTCAATGTCACCGCAAATGCACTCACATTCATCGATTCCCCGGCGAGGGGAGGGGCTTGCGTACTGACTACTCCGTGTATATGCTGGAAAAGGGCCTATGTCACCACAAATGCACTGTACATTACACCAGCAGGTCTCGTTTAGACCCGAATCCCAATTACCAAAGACAACCTACTTACGTGGGTAGGTACCAACAAGCAGCGTCGCCAAGAACCTAAAAAATCTAAGCTTCGTGGCTGCTCGACCTGATGGTGTAGTGTACATAACAGAAAAAGGCCCTTGTTGCCAGCCGTGATGAATTTAGATCTATCTTCATTGGAATTACATTAACGAAAATGAATGGCCACGGCTTCTTTATCACATGGGATCGTATGTGATCACGAACGAATCATCGCTGAAGATTCTTCTAGTGGGCAATATCAACTTTCCCTATGGATTCGATATTGCCCTACCGTATATTTGGAATGGAATGCGGCAACCTAAATTGGGCGGAATTTAGCCGGATTAACGAGTTAGACCCTGATTTTTTGCCAGCCCTAGCTTATCTCCTTGTGCAGTGCTGGGTAAAGTGGCGTTCGCTGAAACCAGTGTCTTCCTTGCGAAAAAATTCCGCCCAATTAGTGAGTCGAGTCAAAATCAATTCGACGTCCTTCAGGACTTTGTTTGACCCCTAAAAAAATGTACACCCTACGTAGATATCTCTAATGAGTAATACCTGAAAGATATTTTTAGTTAACGTAAACCCTTCCGAAAACACAATAATTGTTTCATCACAATGTATCTAAGGGCGAAACAAGCAATCTTTGCACCCTTATTAAGACACATTCCCCATGGTGTTATGACCTAAATTAAGGCTCATTGAACTCATCTCAACAAGGTCTTTCTGCCAATATGCACTTTGGGTATGTTGGTAAAGGAATACAAAATTAAGCCGCGAAACATTCCAAATATACGGTACCCATCGAGTACTAAACCCAAAAACACGTCGGGTAGTACTGACCAGATATGTGCAGCAGTTTCTATGGTGGAATAAGGAGCATGTGAATCAAAAACGCAAGGAGATGAATAGCTTTGTCACGCAAGTGGCTATAAGACCATTGACAATAGTGACTCAGATGTAGAGCCGCCAGACTTTTTCACGGAGGATTCATCTGAGTCTGAGGAAGAAGACGATTACGGAAATGCTGCAGATGCTGCTGCTGGTTCAATGCCGCATGCTATCAAGGAATCTGATTCTGACAGCGAATCCGACTCTGACAGTGATGACGACTCATCGTCTCTCGCTGGTCCTGACGAGCAAGAGTCGTCATGAGACTGCAATTTCAACGATGAGAGCCGTCGTAGAATTTGGCGACTTGAAAGGCACGTTATCAGCATTGATAGTGACTCTGAGCCTGAAATTGTTGAGGTTACCGAGGTACCGAAGGTACCAACTCAAGTGGCACCAAAAGTAGCACTATCGATGAAAACATTGCAGAGCTCTTTCCATCCCGAAGCAGACAAAGTGCTCAAGGAGCTGGAAACAGCAAAAGAAGCCGATGAAGAGCCTGGAACAAATGAGGATGTCCCTAATCCTGAACTTGGAAGGGAAACGGCTAGTAAGGCCAGTCCAACAAAATCAGGTGTATTTGTCGGCTTCTTAATATGGAAGATTTAATGTCGCTCAGTCTAAGCCTGAAGAGGAGAGGCAAGATTACATCAAGCCAAAGACCTTCAGAGAGGCTTGGGATCACTCAGACCCATTTCAGCGCAAAAAATGGCGTTAGGCAATTTGCAAAGAGTTGCACGACATGATTCAGCATGGATTTTGGCGTGTTATTAAGTGGCACGATATGCCACAAAACAGACGATGTGTCAAGAGCAAGTGGGTATTTAAAGTAAAGAGAAATGGTGTATTTCGTGCTATATTAGTAGCATGTGGGTACAACCAAATACCCAGCGTCGATTTCAGTGAGAACTACTCACCCGTCATTAATGAGATCTCATTTAGGCTCTTGTTACTTGCAATGACACTGTTTTGGTTGCAGGTCAAAATTGTGGATGTTGAGACAGCCTTCTTATGTGACAATATTAGAGAGGAGATATTTATGGAATACCCTCCAGGGATGCAGGATGGTGATATGCCTCAGACATTTGGTGTGACATCAAATGATGTCTTACTGATAATCATGTGCATTTATGGATTAGTTCAGGCAGCGAGACAATACCATAAGAAGTTCGTCTCTGTTCTCACGACTGAAATGGAATTTAAGAATGGAGACGTGGATCCATTTCTTCTCTATTGTCGAGACAACAATGGTTGGTCTACGTAGCGTTTACGACAATCTAATAGTTGGTCAGCATGAAGCAATCGAAGACGCAATCAACGGACTTAGAATAAATGGATTTGAAGTGACTGTTGAAGATTCAAGATTATCTATCTTGTCAGATTGATTTTTTGCAAAATAGGAACAGCGTTTGGTTAGGACAGCCTCATTTAATTTTGAAGCTTGAACAGACTTTTGACGATGAAGTTAAATGCCTTCGACACTACAAAACCCCTGGAACAACAAATCAATGCTTGATTTGAAATATTGATCCTGACATGGCTCTCTAGATAAAGCACAACACAAAAGATACCGTTCTGGTGTTGACATGCTTCTTTGGCTGGTAAAGCATTCTAGACCCGACATTGCTAACGCTATGCAAGAACTTTCAAAAGTTTTAGATGGCACAACTGAGATGGCTCATAAGGAGATGCTCTGTGCCATCAAATATGACTTGGATACAATTATGGTTTGAAGTTTGAGCCTACTTGTGAAAAGGAATCACCATGGCAGTTGGTACTTTATACTGACAGTGACTATGCTGGTGACCCTGAATCTCACCGAAGTTTATCTGGATACATTCTTCACGTGTGTGGAGTGCCGATTATTTGGCGATCTAAATTACAGCGGAGTGTGACACTGTCCAGCAGCAAAGCCGAATGGGTGTCACTATCAGAAGCTGTGAAGGAAGTAATATTTGTCCTACATCTACTTGAATTCATGGGAATTAAGATACAATTCTAATTGTTGATCCGAGTAGACAATATTGGAGCGATCTTTATGTCGTCCAACCTGACCACAACAAGTTGAACTAAACATAAGGACGTAATGACAAAATTTGATAGGAAATTTGTGGAGGATGGGATATTGAAGTTGAAGATTGTCAATTCCCATGACAATGACTTGGACATAATGACCAAGAACTATCAACCTGATCTTCATGACAGTCATTTCTCCAATATTGTCAAGAAACATAAGTAAATGTTTTGTTGGGTAACAAGTACATAAGGTGAGGCTCCCTCAAAGCAGATGAAAGAGCACTGCGTGCACTTAGCGATTGCAATCAAAGGGGCGACATTAGAAAAGGGTGTCAAAACATATGGGTATTCCAAGCTCGTAGGTATATCTATTTGAAGTATGATTCATGGGGACTCAATATGGTGTTACGGAGATACTATAATCGAGTCACGGAAAGTCTTGTACATAATGAATCTGACTTGTGGATGCAGTCGTGACACATTATTATGAGAACTCCAAAGGTGCAATGATCCCTAATTCATCTCCTGGTTCAATTAAATAGAGCTCATAAAACTCTAAGACAAATCATCGACACATCAAAGAACAACCTGTACCGTTATCACCAATAGCTATTAGCACAAGCTCCCCAAATAAGTATCGCTGTCTGTTTCAACATGGTGGGATGAGGTCAGGGTTTGGCTTGCCATTGGAAGGTTTGCCCCGTGCGGTTTCGGAAGAGGGTTTGCTCCTCGACTGTTCCCCCAAAACCATAGTTTAGGGAGTGATAATTAGGGATGCCTTCACATCGCTTGGTGAGGTGATGCTCGAGAGCGTAGATGTTTTGGATGTTGGTCCAAGGAGCAAGGCTGGGCGGCGTGTTGATGCACTCCTTTGCCTCCTCTTAGCTGATGATGATGGGTCTGACATGATCTGAGACCAAAAATTTGAGTAGAATCAACATTTCTCGAAGGTGATCTGACCCTTAGCCCCAAGGAGCAAGGCTGGACGGCGTGCCAATGCACTACTTGACCTCCTCATAGGTGATGATAAAGTCAACCATGGTGGTGACAACGATGACTCGCTGGGAGGCGCTTGCTGCAGCAGCTACGAAGTCTCACATGGGGATGGATCCTGTAGACGTCCTCTGCTTGCTCGAAGGCATCAATGGAATCGACGGCTCACTCGTTTCAGATTCTCAATAACCGTTGAACAAACAACAGAGAGAGCAAAATTCAAGTGTCATTGAGAATTATGGGATTTGAGTATCACATTGTTCGAGAGAACCTGAGCAGTTGCTCTTGCTATGGCTAGTGCGTGTGCCACATGGAGTGCAGCTTGCACTCTGTCCAATGGGACACTAGTGGTGTTACGTGCAATGTGTGCAGCCTTGGCTGCTTGGATCACCCGTGACCGGGGGGCGGACCTAAGGTAACCTCCAGAGGGGGTTCCAGCAGTACTAAAATATCAAAAAGTATAATAAAAATAGCATCAATCATAACTATTATAATACATTGCTTTACCCATAGATAGTGTGTGTGTAGTAATCTGGGTTCACTAGCGAGGACTCCCAATTACCATAGCCCCACATATGTGGCACTCTGGAGTGCACAAGAGCCACTCATCCTTTGCCTCCTTGAGGCGTTCTCTGGGCAACCATGGCCAACCCAGGTAGCCCATAAATTGGCCAACGGATTTGCAATGTCTTTGGTCTCCGTGAGTTCTCGCCTTCCCTAGTTAAGATTGCCCGCACCAGCGAAGCGGAATAATCTGGTGGCCATCTCAAGCAATCAGCGCCTGTGGGCAGGGACCCACGGCGCACCATAAATTGGGAAAATCTACTGGGAAAGTCACCCTCAGTATGACCACCCTTGGGAAGCGCTCACAGAGGAATAGCACACTGGGGTTCTAGATTTTGGCCGTTTAAAATTAAATTTGAAAATCAAAATTCCAAATTCTTCGTGTGACGCTTCACACGATTGAATTCTTTTTGACGACCCCAACAGGAATTACTGTTGCACGAAAGCGAAAATGAAAACCTTCTCCATTTTGATTTTTAAAATTTGAAACCCAAACTGCGCCAACCGTCGACGATCGAGCCGCGAAGAAATAAAGCAAAAACACAAACCGAATGACGGCCACATTACATTATGTACGGATCCACGGACGACCGACCGACGGGAGACGGACGTTCCCTTCGCCTTCGCCTTCACCTTCGCCTTCGCCTTCGCCTTCGCCTTCGCCTTTCGCGTTTTGCCTCCTGTTCACCTCCTTCGCCTTCGACTGGGTATCGTCGGCCGTCTCCCTCCTTTGCCTTTGGCTTGGGCATCGTCGCCCGTCACCCGCTCCATCTCCGTTGGCCAACCGCTTTTGCTTTCGCCGTCGCCGTCGTTTTCCTTGTGACCGTCGCCGCCGTAACCTTCCTCTGGCCCGTCCTTGCATTCGCCTTCCTCGCGACTGCTGTCGCCCGCCTTCGCCTCCGTCGCCTCCGCCCTCTGCCTTCGCTTTTCGTGGCCGACGTCGCCGGCTTTCTTTCTTCCTTCGCCTTCCGCCTTCCTCTCCGCAGCCTTTTCGCATGCGCTGCCTTCACCATGCTTCGCAACCTTCAACGTCCCTTCCGCTCTTCGCTGTTGACTTACCTTATTCCTTTGACGTGCATTCCTCGCCTTTGCTGTGGACACTGAACCAACTGACAGACCAATGCTACTCCTCGGGTAAGTACTTTTGCAAATCAGCGCCGTCTCGCGAAACATCACCGATCCAAGTCTCGCCGCTTTTCTTTCATCGAAATCGTTCAAAGGGAAAGGAGAGCAAGCTGTTGTTCATACGTCAATGCGGAGGAAAGGGGGGAGGCAAGAGAATTAGAGAATGGGGCTTGTCTTTTGGGTCCTTGCGGCTTTATTTATTTCAGCTGCCGTGGTGAGTAACCAGCTCTTCCTCGCTTTTGATTTTGAGAATTGAGAGGGATTCTTAGTCTTGACACAGAGCCAGGGAAGGGGGGCAGAGGGGATTGAAGGAGGGATAGAGGAATACAGAACCACGGAATAGAAACGAAAAAAATTGATGGCAGATAGTTGGTTAGAGAGGCAGAGCAGGGAGGGAAAGATATAAGAGAGTTTGGCAAGGCAACAAGAGTGATGGTGCGTAGAGGATACGACAACTAGGTGTGTCAGTCGATACAACAAAGGGGCAGGGTTGGGACATCTTGGCACAACAATCCAATAGGTTGGAGCAAAGGAAAATTTTCCAATGCATAATGAAATAATAGTCTTTCGAATGTCCACAGTAATTTATAATCCATCTTTAGCCTCCCCGTGGCTCCATTGCCGCTGTCCGCTTGGCCACCTGGACCCCCACGCGTCGGCGTGGGGGTCGCATGTTTTCTCACCCCCGTAAGGGCACTGTGCTGCGCTCACTACTCCTTTTGTTTTGTTCTTGCAATGGTTTGAAATGTTTCTTTTTGCATTGTGCATTGATTTATTTCGTGTCTGGGTGGTTTTGGACTGGTTCACCTCAAGGTTCAAAAACAAAGAGATTGAATTGGATACTTAGCAGGTTCTACTTATCGACACACCTCAGCTGGCATCATAACCTTATCATCATTCCTTTATTCTATGCAACAGCATTTTGATGCACTTGTGCATCAATAAACGCTACAATAATGGCCCGAAAGAAAATGAATCGATCCTCATCAATCATCATATTTTGGCAAAGATAATACCTCTCATGTAGTTGGTTATGCTATCTTGCGTTTGGTGTACCTAGTCGTTATTGAGCTATGATTGGTTTGAAATGGAACCATGATCTGGAGCGAAAATCGGCGCATGTGTTTTGTTAGTAGTTATCTAGTAAAAATCTCTCTCTGTTAGCTAGATAGGCTACTTATGGTAGAGATACATAGCAGCCCAAGATACTGTCTCAACTGTATGGACAGTCCTGTTCTTGTCAGGTGGCACCGCTTCCTCCTTGGCAGCTCGAACCACGGCGCTTCCAGTGTTGGACGGGATTGCTGCAGCTAAGGCCGCCCACTGGCGCGTGCCGTTGGCTCCTCTTTCTCCTCCTGTATATTGTTGTTTGGGAGGCGTGGTTACCGTGGCTGCATTCCAAGCCAATATCCCAACTGCATGTAATCTCCTGCTTCTGTCAGGAGGAACCGCGCCATCCTTTGCGGTACGAATTGTCGCATACCCAGTGTTGAGCGGAATGGCCGCAGCTGAGGCTGTACACTGGCGTGCCCGTTGTGTCCTTGTCTCAGTCCATTGTGTTGTAGTTTGGGAGGCATGGCCTCCATCATCGCGGCCCATGCCCCGGTGCCACATGCGTCATTCCAACTGGTTGCTGGGGTGGGGGTCGCCTTGGCCCCCTTTGTCCATTGCTGGCTTGGCAGTGGCATTTGCAGCAGCTACATTGGCTAGGCCATTCGCTCCGGCCACTGTGGCCGGAGCCTCAATTTGTATGACAGCATTTGCTGTGGTCTCATCAGCTGAACTCCTTTCGCCAACTCCTGCCAAGACAGCTGTATTGACCTCGGCACTCCGATTTACTATGATGGCAGTGCTTGTGCAGGGCCACAGTCCAACTATGTCAGTAGCCCCCACAGTGCTGGTGCATAGTGCTGTCTGTGCGTTGGCGATTTGGCTGTGGGTCACTCCTGTGAGCTCACGCTCATTCACTACTCTCTTGTCTGGTGGGAAGGCTACTGGTGCAACGATGATGTTGCTCTCTACCGTCTTCATCCTGAGCACTACTAGCGTCAGATCTGTTGTTTTCTTCTCTGCTGGGGTATTGGTGCTTGCCACTGCCGCTACCTCACTGGCCGTTGTTCCTGTTGGGGCGGAGGCGTCAGTCTTGACGCTGGCAGTGCGTGCTGCAACCAACGCCTCAGCGCTCACTCCTGCCTGGTCTGCTGACAGACGGGGCAAGCATTTTTCCGGCAATTTGTCTGTAAGCCACTCCCGCGGGCCTGCACTTGTCAGCCCCTTGCTCGAACCTGTGCCCATGGCCCACCCCTATGATCACGAGACTGCAAGTTCTCACGCCCCCTCGAGGGCCTGACATTATTTGGTCCCCAGGGTCTGGCGCCGGCTGAGGCTTCTTGCTGACCGCTCGACTTGTACCAGCTGCCTCTGAGGCCTTGCCTGCAGAGTTTGAAGAGTTGGCTTCGCTGGAAGGATCACTCTCTCTCGTCGCCAGCAAGACAAAGATTTTCATGCAAAATTACCTGTATCTAGCAAGATCATATCATGTCGCCATAACATGATAATTTTAAATATGAGGGTTTTCGTTTGGTAGGGTGAGTCTTAATTGAGGGAGAAAGCCAGGTTATTATTTCTTGAGCTACACTGCTTTGCTAACACAAGCAGCTGAGGGAGCCGCTTTCGTTTTCGCTTCTTCAGGTGTTATGATCAGTCAAAAAAATACCAAGAGGAGAGAGAGTTTTTGCGCTGGCTTGATTCTGGGTTGGCGGCAAGGCCAAATTAATCGCCCACTCTAAAGTTGGCTGCAAATTTGGAAGGTTTTCTCTATCATCCCCTTTAGCATTGCTGTTGCACGTTTCTAAAATCAAGCTGAAAACTATTCTCAAGCTTCGTTCATGCATACTTTTGTCCACAGAAATAATATAAATGAAAATGAAAACAATTTGTGGTTACACAGGCGGAGCGGCGGACCCACGGAGCAGTGGGACCAAAATTGGGAGGGGGGGGGGCTGGTTCAAGGAGCCAATCCTTGGTCCTGTCCCCCCATAATAAGCAGTGGATGGGTGTCCAGAGGTTTTCTAAGAGCGTGATCTGGGATACGTAGTGCCAAATGTTTTTGGGGCGGGGTATGCCATGGTTAAAGGGTCTACCCCTAGCAGTTCTTGGAAGGGGGCGCAGTGTTTGTCGTAGAGGCGGCGTATGGTCTTACGCGGGATGTCATGGGGGTGGAATTTGGCGTGGAAGAACAGGCGCTGCTCGTCTGACAAAGTGCTTGTAGGTTTTGGTGGGTAGAAGACTGGGGCAGTGGGAACTGGAGGTAAAGCCTTCGGTTTTTGATGATCTTCCAAGAAGAGGGGGCGGATGTCTTTGGCTTTGTGGCTCCTGGCGAGGAGATTCCGGTAGAGCTTGACAGCGGACTTTATGTAGTCTTGATACAGAGTGTTTTGTTCGCGGTAGCATCAGAGACAGCTGAAGATGGTGCCTTTAACAGAGCCTTTTGGGTTGGCTAAGGGGCCTGGCAGGTAGAGGTATAAATTGAGGGGCTTCTGGTAGGTACTTGTTTTGGTTTTAGAATCTGAGATTTTGATGTTCAAGTCGAGGAAGGTACACTTTTGGGGGGATTTGTTGATGGTCCATTTAAGGATGCCAAAGTTGTTAAGGGCGGCCTTGAAATCCGCGAAGTAGGTGCAGCTGCAGCTGCAGCATTTGTCACACAGACATATGGCAAAGATATCGTCGATGTATCGTCGGAGGCGACGGCGGTAGAGGTACTTGCCAGAGTCAGGGAGGAGTTTTGTTTTATTTCGTGGTGGCCAAAGTAGAAAGTGGCCCACATGACAGCTGCGGAGTTGTGTCCATTTAATGGCGGCCGCTTGTATCTACCGAAAGAGCATGTCCTATGTACGTCAGTGGCATATTTTACCTAGCTTTTGGAGCCATCCACCGCCAAAATTGGCGGCCACTGTCTTTGACGCCAAATATCCGCACTGCACAAGTGTTTTCACCGCCACCGGAATCTGCGATGAAGTCGCCGTCTTCTTGCGAGTCAAACGTTTCGTTCGGCGCTCGGCGCACTGTTGTGGCGGTGGTGCGCGATGGCGGCGGTGTGATGACGGCGAGCGACGCGACGGTTTGTGTGTGTGTCACACACACAAACCAGCAGCGGTCAGCCGTCAGACAACAAAATTTTGTTGTCCAATGTTGTCCTCCCCCACAAATAGTTAACTCGGCAGCCGCTCTTGCTTAAGATGACGGGTGTCCGCTCCACCGTGTGTCAACGGACAGACACTTCGGTCCAGGCTGGCAATAGCTGGCGAGCACCTTTCGCACGTCCCTTTCCGTCTCGCCATCCGTTGGATCG
>JALLPA010001032.1:0-12117 GCA_036939895.1 Thalassiosira exigua
TCGCAAGCTCGCGAACTGTTCTCATCACAAATCACTCGTTTTGTAATTTGATCCAGTCGCGCGCAAATTACAAATTACAGAAACTTACACTCGTGCGATTACTTATGATAGGTACGTCCAGATCTGTTCAGATCCCGAAAGCGCGCGATAATATTGGGGGGGAGCCAGGCTATCGCCGTGTCTGATTTATCTGCTGGGCCCCCTCTACAAGGAGGCCACGGAAATGGTCGCGAGACCATCGTACTCTTCACTCCTCACTCTTAGGCTCTTCCGCACTTCCTCGCTCGCCCTCGCGTCTCGCACACCCTCCGCCCTGCGACCTGCGACCTGCGACCTGCGACCTGGCTACTGGCGACCTGGCGACCTGCCGCATCCGAATGACAGACCCAAAAATAGGAAACCGATGCCATGACATCATGGAGATCTACGATCGCATTCAAGCAAAAGGGGGAGGGGAAGGAGGATGGAGGGGAAGGAGAAATAGCGCGGCCGTTCGAATTCGTCAGCTTGGATCAACAGCGGAAACAGAAGTGGAAGAGTTTCATGTCGAACCTGGAGGACGAATGTTGCCAAGAAGACGCCGCGGAAATAGGGCAAGGGCAAACGCAGCTTCCCAAGGCTAAGGGGGGGGAGGAGGCGACCCCTGGGAAGGAAACGGAAGGTGTCAAAGAAAATGGCGATCGGGGGCAATCCTTGATGCCCGGAAGAAACTTCAGCTCAATTAGTTCCCTCTACATGCAGCAGCTGAGAGGAGACATTCATCTGGGTCTGGGGGACGGGAACACGCCCAAGAATATCTCCGCACCAATAGTCACCTTGCCTCCGACACTACCGCTACGCGATTGGGTTGAGCATCATGCAAACTGCAATCGAACATCCTTGAGCCGCATGGGAATGGGAAAGCAGATCGACAAGGCATACCTTGAAGATGCAGCTGCCGTTGCCCTTTCTCTGGCGAGAAAGCTTTTGGAATGTTGTGGGGAAGGTTCTGCTCTCGTACGCAATGAAGACATCACCATTGACAATGTGATAGTATCTGATACCAAGTCGGGAGACATTGAATTTGTCGTTAGGCGACCTCGGTGTGGGAGTGATGGCGATTACCCAGCGCAGGACCCGTCTCAGAGGTCCAAAATATGTGCATTGGGAAGGATTTACTACGAGGTCTTCACCCAAGGCACCCCTTGCGAAGTGAGCACAAAACAGCAATTTGCACCTGCCCCAACTTCCGATGAGAATGCTTTCGATGTTGCGTTGAAGATCACGAGCGTGGATGATGCTCAGCCCGATGATAGGGTGGAAAAGAGGAAGCATCCCCGGCGGGAATCCGAATCAGATTGCCCAAGCCGCTACACAACACTTCAAACACTTGGTTTGCCTCCCTCGATATCCCGGCTTGTTGCGGATATGCTGGCGAATCAGGAGGGCCAAGGTGATCTGTTTCGTCCCGACCGATCAGTCTCTTCTCTTACAGATGTTGTTTGTGATTTAGAGCACATGGTGGACGATCCGAATTCTTACCTCCATGATTCTCTCCTAATGAGATTGGAGCCGGTCGTTCAGGATAAATTATACGGCCGAGAGACAGAGCTTCGAGCATGTCTGGAAGTGGCCGAAGATGTTTCGAAGCAGACACCAGCCGAAATGTTCACCCCTCAATCAGTCATCATGATCTCTGGGTTTTCAGGTAAGAACTAACCATTTCTCCTTGCCTCTGTTACTCTTAGTAGTTTCCAACATACGTGTGACACCTCTTTTCAGGTAGTGGCAAGAGCACACTGGTTAGAGAGGTATCAACACAGCTTTGCAAGCTAGGTTGGCGATGCCTCCAATGCAAATTCCCCCAAGAAGTTCGTCTTCAGCCTTTGTCTACAATTACTTCTGCCTTTGATCACTTCTTGGAAGATATTGCCAGGGGCATGCTTGAGAATGGCGATAAACAGGGTATCGTCGATCAAGTAACCAACTCGTTCGATGACAGTGATATGAATGTACTTTGTGGGCTGATACCAGCCCTGAGGAAGCTGGTGCCTGTGGCGAGAGAAACCCCTAAACCCAATGAGTCATCATTCAGTTCCGGAGATGCAAATGCATCGAAATGCCGGCTGCACTTCCTCTTAGGGCTATTAGTGAGAGCATTGTCCAGTCCCATGGAACCTCTTGTCGTGGTTATGGATGATTTGCAATTTTCAGACATGGCAAGCCTGGAAGTAATCAATTCGCTGGTGGAAGGTGTGCAGTATGAAGATTCAACAAGTGATAACAGAGGGTCGCAGCATGTTATGTTTGTGGGTTGTTATCGAAACAATGTGGTGTCCGATTCCGACCCTCTCGCGGTTTCCATCCAACAGATGAGTGAATCCAGCACCATCAGGCTGAAAGAGATCAGTTTAGATAGGCTCTCAAGCGAAGATGTCAATGCAATCGTTGGCGATTCTCTCTTTTGCCCACACAGACTCACCCGATCATTATCAAGCCTGATACATCAGAAGTCTGCGGGTAACCCACTGTTCGTTAAGGAGGTAAGAAGAGGAAGTGGCTGTCATTTCACCCTCTTCACTGTAACCTTTTGACAGATATGCGTGCCTGCTATCATTGCCAGTTTCTGAACAGCCTTGCTAGCGAAAATATCTTAACATACAGGTAAGAATGAAAGTATCATTCGTGATTGTTTTCCCACTCAATGCTCACCTTACACATTCTTTCGTGTAGCCTCTCGAGGCATCAATGGATGTGGGATGAGGATGTGATCCAAATGAAGGCCGTTTTCAATGGAGTGGGCGATCTTTTATCAGGCAGACTGAAAATATTGCCGAAAGATGTGCTGGCGTCACTCCAAGTCATGTCATGCTTCTATGTTCTGTCCAGTGACTTACTGGTTTATGTGAAGAATAATGTCTGTGGAGTCTCAGACATAGTTGCAGGTTTGGATTCTGCTGCAAAGGAATTACTGGTCAAGAAGAAAGCGGATGGCTCGTATCATTTTGTCCACGACATGGTCAGGCAAACAGTTTATGGGGGGATCGAGAAGAAAGACCGTGTGATCATGTTGAAGGAATTGACCGACACGCTGATTGCTAGGACTGTAGAGGGGAGAAGAGACTCAGTATTGTTTGTGATTGTCGACCTCATCAACAGAGTGAGACCCACCAACACACCCATTGCAGAGGAGCGTGTTTGTTATGCAAAATTGCTCCGACTCGCTGGAGAAAAGGCTATCCAGACACCGGACTTTCCGACTGCTTTTGAGTATTTTGAATCTGGAATCTCATTTCTTGGTGATGGCCTCTGGGGAGATGAGTATGAGTTAAGCTTGGCGCTGTGCACAAAGGCAGCAGCGGCAGGTTGTGCCATAGCAAAAACTCATCTTGTGAAGCAACGTCTTGCTGAGGTATGTGCATATTTTCAAACTCCACTGTTGCTTATGCTGTTCACCTAGAGCCCACTGACAATGCATTTCACGTGGGTTTCACATTCAATCATTGCAGGTATTTGTCAATGCCAAGTGCTATGAGGACAAACTAGAATCGAAGCACCTGCTAATAGAGTCACTGGTCGTGACTGGCTCCCTTGAAGAGGCCTTGAAGCATTCGCTCGAAGTTCTTGATTACCTCGGCGAACCGATATCCAACGACTTCGATGATGAAGCAGTGCGAGATGAACTGACAAACACACGCAAATGTGTGCATCAAATAAGGCCTTCTCTGGATAATTTACCTCCTATGAAAGACCCACAAAAGATCAAAGCCATGGTGAGTCTACAGAAGTGCCAACATAATATTATCCATGTGGAAAATCTTGTACTCATATTGGTTTCATAAACTTTCCAAGATCTTTCTGCGACTTGCTCTTGCATCATGCTATCAGCAGATATCACGGTTCTTCGCGATCGGCGCTTGTCGCATGATTAAGTTAACTATCAGTCATGGGTTGCACGAACTTTCCGGAGTGGCCATGGCTGCATTGGTGCGTTACATTTGGATTGCTTTTGCGCTGTTTTCTTCATCAAGATTGCTCATATCCCGAATTTCTTTCAGTCGTATGCATATACAACAGTTCTAAAAGACTACACAGAAGGACATAAACTGGGCAAACTTGCTTTCATGCTGAACAAAGAGCCCAAGTATACAGGGGATATCGCAGCCGCCACTATGGACGTAACTTCCATCTTCAAAGAGCCTATCCAAGCACTGCTTCCCTCACTATTGGAGGCTCATAAAGCTGCTTTCAAACGCGGGACGATGTTATCTGCTTTTCAGCTTTTGCACCACTACTGCTTCCATTCGTTCCTTTCTGGTTCACCCCTGAATGCCCTCGACAAGGAAGTCAAATCATTTCTTTGCCTCATGTCAAGGCACAAGATAGTTCGTCACTACCTTATCCTGATTCCAATGTGTAACTTCATGTCAAAATTATCCGGTGCAAAGAAGTTCACCCATTGTGATCGTTTTCAAGAATACGAGGACAACGCCTCAAACATCAAACATGCCTTTGAGAAGAAGGACATTTCGAGGTGTGGTGCCATCATCACTCTTGAAGTGGTCGAGCATTTCATATTTCGGAGGATGGATTCGGCAGAAAGAATCTTGCGGCAATACCAAGACTTTTTTGACCTGCATGAAAGAGTAGTGGTCCAGTTCCATGCCATTCATCGCACATTATATTCCGGCCTAATAGCATTCTACCTTTTTCGTGAAAGTGGGGATCAGTTTTGGATGGATCGTGGAATGACCTCCCAAAGAAAATATGAAAGATGGACCAGGGATGGATGCCAGTGGAATTTTGAGAACAAGTATTTGCTCTTGACTGCTGAGCTCCACTCCTGTATTGGTGAGATTGGCCAAGCTACAGAAATGTATCAACGAGCGATAGCTTCTGCACGGGACCATCGTTTCATACACGAGGAAGCCATTGCAAACGAGCTCGCTGGCTACTTTCACTCGGAAAAAGGAACGAAAGATATTTCAGCCCCGTTGCTGGAGCGGGCAATAGTATGTTACCGAACTTGGGGAGCGAAGAAAAAGGCTTATCAGCTTCAGCAGACACTATTATCAATGTCTAATTGAGTTAAGACAAGTGTTTCATCTTTTGCATGTATCAAAATGCTTTGTTTATGAAATTAGTGATGGCTTGTGAAAGAAGTATGTAATGTAGAGAGACTCAGTCTCCTGACCACACAACACCGCTGGGATCATACCTCAGCATTACTTATTCTTATACTGACAATCCTGTCTGTATGTATCCTCTGCATCTTTACCTACCAAAGTAGCCCCGAATCTCTGCTGGAGATTAAAATACAGGGCATCATTCCATATTCCCATGATCACGAATAAGATCAATTTTGCTGCCATGGTCAGACAGGTTGCCAAGAGTACTCAACTTCACACGCACAACACTGGTTATGGGTATTCCAGACGAAGACCCATTGACGGAATTGTATCAACAAGCGATAACCTTGGCACATGACCACCGCTTCATACATGAAGAAACTATGGCAAATGAGCTAGCTAGTTATTATCACCCGCGAAAAGGAAAGGAAGATGTTTCTCTCCCAGTGTTACAGCGAGCAGTAGAACGTTACGGACCTGCTTGGGAAGTCGAGAAAATGGCCTATCAGCTTTAGCAGACATTGCTTTAATGATTGCATCGAATATATTGTTTTTACTCATTTTAACTTACTAGTCTATGACCTTAAATACTCTCTCAGTGTCGATGAAGCTTCCTTGCCTTACCGGCCTAAAAGAGGGAGGGAAGGTACGAAGAGTAGAGCTAGCGTAGTTGAGATAATCGAAAGGTGGGCTATTGAAAATCATGGCCACCGGCCAAACACCATCTCTGCGCAGTGAACAGAGAGATCAAGAGGAAAGGGAGATCGAAGTGTCAACCTTGATATCTTGTTCGCAGTGGTGATGTCACCCTGGGGGGATGAGCATATAGGGAATTTCGGCCACACAGCAGAGCCCCTGCCCCTGACTGCGACATCTGTTGTCTTCGATGGGATCAGTGTTGCTGCTGAACAAATGATCCTTACTTTTTGCAGTGATCGCATAAAGAAAAATAACCCTAATTACTTGGATTATGTATTCACATTAACTATTGAGATGACAGCGCAGGTGCCTCTGGCAAAAAAAGACAACACAGACACTGTGACACGTCCCATACGTCCACCCTCTAAGAGAAAGAATGGTGGTGTATGAAAGAAAAAGAAAAGGCAATGAACAATCTCAGTGAACTGCAACATCAAGTGACTAAAGAGAAGAAATGATCATTGAATAAATTCCGTGAACATCATTCGAAGCAATTACAAGCAAAAGACAGAGAAATCAAAGAGCAGAAGACTGGTGTTTTGTCTCTACTTGATGACAAAGATGACGAAAGAAACAATCTTTTGAAGGCCAACAGGGACGACAAAAAGGCAGCTAATATGGTACGTACTTGATCAATTTAATATGTACGCCTTAGCACATGTTCAGGTCTCACCATTTGCAACATGAACTTTCACAGGCTAATGCAATTAGACAAAAAAGCAAATCAAACACAGAGAGAAGCAAAATGCATTATTCAAGAAAACAAACTTGATGTGACTGCAAGCGCATCCAAGCTGGAAGGTCGCATACATATACTCGCATCGAAACCATTAAAAGAATGAAGAAGCACTCAATTGATGGAAACGTTGCAATCGTGATGCAATTGTTGAACGAAAGGATGCCCAAATATAAGCCCGAAAGATATTGACAAGAAAATGAAAGAGGAGGGGAAAACGTGCTTTGGAAGAAGAGTTCTTCTTCTTCTTCTTTGTTTGTTGTTTATTTGCACTATGTACTGGTGGCTACCGGCAAACCCAATAGAAGGTTAGATACTCCAGGAGGCTTTCACACACCTGTCTTGTGCTTGCAGCGATACATCAGGGCTACATCCACCTTACAGGGGACCCTGATTGTGAGAACACGCGCCAGTCCCGGCCAGCAACCATGTCAGGCTGCGAAGCAGCTTGGTATCCATTGTGGTCGCCGAATGAAAATCGTGCATGGAGTGCATGGAAAGGATGGGGCACGTTAGGCGGTCCTGAATGGCTATGGCTCTCAAGCCAGGGAGGCTCCAATAGGCCAAAAGGAGACCAAAGCCGCGAAAAAAGGTCGGCTTTCAGGGTCTAGTCTTCAGTGCAGTGCAAGCACTTTGTATCGACACGGAGGCATATCTCATTATTCGTGTCCCGGATCTCAGCCGGGTGTTGGAAGGTAGCTTAAAAACCCCTTTACCTTTATGGCGGACATGAGCTGAAACTAATCATTCAACACCACTTGCGTTCTAAAGGCGCCGGCAAGCATTCCAAATTCACTGGCTTGACGTGTATCTGCTACATTCCTTGCCTCGCAAGGCTTGCCCTCAGTCCTAGCCTGTGCCCACACGCTTTTGTGAGCGTATGTTTCATTGCATCTGTGCTCTCCCTTCCACCCCAAAACTTCAATTGTAAGCGGACTGGTCCCCGGGAGGGACGCTACCTGACTCATGCTCTCGGAATTAGGTTACAAGTTATCTCGATGATGCCCTCGCTCGACTGTTGCCAAGTGTCAAGGTCCTCAGGCACGGTTTTGGTCCATGCAGACATTCAGGGCCCTTGAAGCACCCAGGATTTTTACGAGTTCGAGCTCGAGGAATGTTGGTGCCTGACACCAACCTGACCCTAACCTTACTCAAAGGAGGGAGGTTGTGAGTCCAATACAGTGCGGCTCAAGGCCGTACACACAACCTCTATGGGAATTGGTTGTTTGTGGCGTTTTAGATGTGTTTGTGTGTGTGTGATCGTGTGATCGTGTGAGTGTGATTGATCATGTGACTGTGTGTTTGTGCGTGCATACGCATGCAAATTATGGTCTGTCCATTGCCTGTCGTCCAAAACATTCACCAAATAATCACTCGAAGATCACTCCATCCATTGCCCATTACATCTGCGTCAGCGTCTTTCATTGTACGTCCGTGCAAGCAGAGTCATGGGGGGAGTCTTGTTTTTGCGCTTCTCGCGCTTTGCGGCGCTTTTGATTGGAATGCTTTGCCCTTCAATTTGGTAACGGACGTTCAACCCACGTGCTTGCCAAGTGCACGATCCCCCGGCACAGGTGCGCGCTCCGTCTCTTTCGTGCTCTCGGAAGAGAAAGATAAGTGTGGGTTGGTTTCTTTGTGGACATGACGTCATCTTACCGTGGTTGACTCGTAGCACGTGTGCTGCGATACAAAGAGTTTGCTCCTGTGCAAGTGTTTTGATTCCGCGCTCCGTCCTGGGTGTATGCGTGTGCTCTTTCGAGCGTTGATCTGAAGGAAGCAGGATCGAAAGTAAGTTGTCTGGCGGATAAACCTCAAATTACCTTTCTGTTTCTGATTTTGGTACCCACATCCCTTTCGTTCGTCGTTCGCCGCCGGTCCAGCGTCTTGGTTCCCCCTTTTTCCTCGTTTGTTGTGGTATCGATTCCGTGTCCGCTGTCGTTGTTTCAAATTCGTCGCGCCATGGTTCCTGAAGTCAGCGCGTCGGATGCGGAGCCACCCTCAAAAGGCAGAAGGTTGCTCCCCGCAACTCTGACGTTGTCTTTTAACTGGTTGTTTGTCTTCCATCGGCGTTACCCCCCCACCCCCTTTCGCCGTACGAAAAGCACCGAACGTCATTGCGCTTTCCATTGTCATGATGCGAAAAAATCAAAAAGGTCGCTCGAACCCCAACTCCGCCAAAACCGCACTGATTTTGCTCGAACAAAAGGCTCGTCTCATCTTTCCAAAGTGAGACGAGCAACTTTCACCTTTCATCGGTCCGGCCGCCCTTGTCGCCGAGTTTTTCTCCAACTTTACTTCGTAAAAAAAAAACCATTTTTTTGAAAAGAATAGTTCATTGAAAAGGTCAAGGCAATAAAAAAAAATATCAAGACGAAAAACAGCGCATGGCATCGGACATCGCATCCAAAGATTGAAGACAATTGTGAAACAGGATGAAGCAACAGAACGTACGGAAGCTCTTCGGAAAGAACCTTACTAGTACAAAAACATTCCTCCGTGGCTACGGAATCGGGGGCAAACAAAGAGGAAGGAAAAATTGAAAACTTCAAGACTTCACTTGATGAAATACAAGGTAAACGGGAGATAGAACATGGTGCTCGCTTGGCCATCGATGATGAGGTGAAAAAGTTACAGGCAATAGTTTTTTTATCAGAGTGAAGAAATCGCGGAATTGACAAATGAAATACATGTGAGTGTGAGTATTTCAAACTCATTGATATGATTGGTACATTTTTTGGCAATGTCTCTCACCCAACCTTCATTGTCAGTGATTTAATCCCATCAAAGTTAAAAAGACACGGATCAAAAACATCGAGAAGAGCGGGGACACACTGACATGGGATCATAGGATGTATCAACTGATGATAGAAATACTGTCACATCCCACGGCTCCCTCTTGTATTCCCCAAAATATTTTGTTTGTGTATGCAAGATTCTTCTCCCAAAAGGCCAAATCATTCAAGCATTGCCATCCGATAATGTTGTTTGATAAGCAAGATCAGTCCTCGGCTTTACGACTAAGGGTTTGGCAGCTGGTCAACTTGGAAAGGTTCCAACTTTCAAGCAACTGTTTACAGATGGAACAAACAGGCGACAAACTTCCGTTCAAAAATATATCATTCGATTTCTTGGGGACGGTGGGTTCAAAACTGTCACATTCTCTAACTCCATCCTTGCAGTGAATGACTCTTCGATATGCATCACAAACTCTATTGTGCATTTGTTCAAAGAGTGTGGCAAAATGCTTGATACTTGAAGAGAGGTCACAGCCCGCGTGTATCCAGGCTGACAGGACCTGATCGATCAAATTCCAACAGCAAGTGATCTTTCCTTGGGAAAGATGGCATCAGAAGGTATCATAATGAAAGATGATGTCCGACCGCAAGCAAGGTAGGGATACGGCTTTATGAAGCAAATAAGAAGGTTGACAAAGATACGGGAGCTTCTCCAGAGGATGTGACAGTCTTTGAAGGTGATTGTTTGCAACATCTGCAAAATGTTTGGTTGGGTCTAATTACAAGCCACTTGAGTCAGATATTACAAGAAGTTCTTGAAGAAGATATCAAGAAAATCCCGAATGTGCTTCGAATCACAACATGCATTGTCATGGTTCTTCGAGCCGCAGAAAAAAATGTGGAAACTGCAAACTATCATAAGAAGAGTGGGTCAATGTTCACTCATCGAATAAGGACATACCATACTGGCGCCTTTTTGTATTCCATTGAACGGGCATGGAGAGGAAATATACAATATGTTGGAATTGAAGGGTCTCCCACTCTTCTCATAAACATAGCATTCTGTCTTGATTTCTTGAATTGGTGAGATGGAAGGTTCGGCAACATCCTACAAAAGAACCTTTACATTGATCTTAATCAGTTGAGGTAGTCACGTTGCTTTGGTGCTTGTCAATTCTGCACATCTTTATTTGTCTTCCAGCACGATGGCTTGCAGGCGACACAGAAGAATTGGGCGATTAAAAATTTGATTTGTTTGGCATGGGTGTGATTGTGGACGTCATTGAAGACAATATGATGATAGTAGCCAATGACGGATCACTATTTCTCGATGCATATTTCATGATGAGTATATTCTCAGATCTCACTGAAGAGATAGAACCATTCCAACAACACATTCAATACATATTTAAGGAGAAACAATGCAGCCCCATTGGATCGCAATCTAATAAGAATATTGTTTTGTCATTCGATGAGTTGCGTGCAGAGCGCAGAGTTATTCTACCCGATGTGGACAGATATCAGACAATCAACATCCGTTTGTATCCGGATTGTCAAAGAAATTGCATGTGTGTTTCTCCTTGAACTACAAGATAAATACAAAGTCACTCCTGAGTACCTATCAAGTATGTTGGGAAAAAAGAGTGTGGTTGTAGTCAGTGAATCGGCGAGAGAAGTCGGGCAATACAAATCTACGAGTAACAGCACATGGGAGAGCGGTAATGCACCAGCTACTCACAGTTTGAACATCTATGGCACCATTAGATTGGACTTTGGAGTTTAATAATCTAGACTTGTTTCTATCAAAATGAGCTAGAGCGGCCGAAGCATGGGCAAATACTGGTGGCATTGTTGCCAATCTGAAGGTCCCATCGGCTCATTGTTTACAGCACCACTCCTCTAACTCTTACTTGGTACACACCGTCTGACTCAATGGCTGCAATTTGATCAGATGTATGCCCCGTGTGGTGCAGAAGCTTGGCCAATGACTCGGGCTGGGTCAAGGATGGCAGTTACATAAGATGAATCTGCCGTGAATGTGGTGCGATTGCTTGAACAAAAACATACTTTGAATGACAATCATCAGTAGCAGGTCGACCACCATTGGCCATTGCACGTCCCGACACGTGTGCCTTAGATACCTCTGTAAACAAGATAAGGTCCATTGCTACTGACTGCCCAAGGAGTGCACTCAGTAGTTGTTGTTACTAGACCACCTCTGTCTTGGTCCAGAGCAACTGGAGGATGATAATAGGCAAAGTTAGGTGCTTCTAGTGGCGATTTTGTTAGGTAAAGTTAGTGCGCCAAATGAGTCAAGCTTTTTCCGAATGGGCCTCCCGGGGGCCCTGATTTTGTTCAGCCCATTTATGGCTCAAAGCGGCATCAAAAATTGTCCGATCGATAAAATTTTTGCACCAGGTGAAAGCTCTTGATGAGATCTTTCCATTGGTGCACTTAGATTGATAGTCTGACATCATCAGCTCTCGAAATATTTTTTCTCCTCAGATTTGTGCCAAACTGTCAAGCTCACTCTAGTGAAGGACTGATCCGTATCATTCCAGCCCCAATGAAGCCCAGGAAGGCCGCAGGATTGGAGCCCGTCCACCTCCCCCCACGGATTGGCTGCTTGGCAGCTAGCTGATGTTGGTCAATTTGCTCGTTTGAGGCCATATTTCGGAGCTAGATAGCCTCCAGGATACCATTCAAAAGCTTAAAACATGGGAATTCAATGGCGCTATTGGGATTATCATTACCATTACCCTTAATGAGGGTTATCCTAAGGCGGGGACAACTTAATCTTTATGATCCTATCCCGACCCCCCCCTAGAGCCCCAAATCC
>JALLPA010001033.1:0-24834 GCA_036939895.1 Thalassiosira exigua
GTTCCCCTACAAGTTTATATTTAGGGGAAACTACATCCGCACGAGTGCTGATACTCCATCTAGCCAATCCAAGTGAATTTGGAATACGAGTTCAGGAGAGGCTGCAGCGCTGCTAAGAAGGATAATCCTGTCAACCAATCTCTGATCTCTGCTTTGTTGGTAACCTACAAAGTGGAAGGAGTTCCGCAAAAATCTTCTCGAGCACATCTTCCATCATAGAAGACAGAGCAGCATCTCTCAAACGAGTCAAAGAAATATTTTTCGGAGTCTTTGTCCCACACAGGAGGATAATCGAACGAGTTCGAGCACCTGCGATCATTTATTGTTTTCGGGTGCCATTTCCCGCTGCAGTTTGAACCGGATGTTCCTGTTGTCTGTGCATCAAGGTGACCCCCCCCAAGGGCAGTGGAATCACCAAGTGTTGAATGTTTTGGCATGCAGGATCCTTGCCATGTGCATCGATCATCTTTAGCGCACTTCCTCCTGGTGGATTTCAGCCTGCATGATGAGCCTGGGGTTGCACCGCTGGTTGGTGGCTTTGTTGGTGAACTAGACGGTTCGGGCTCGGATAAGAGTCCAATCATCACGCAAATATCTCTGGATTCGTCATACGCGCATGCGGCGTCTTTGCTGCACTGTCGTTTAGATTTGGTATTGCAATTGATAGGGCTGACATTCAAGTCGTTAAATCTTTGCAACGGTGAATGAGTTGGAATACCAGTGGGAATTTCCAAGTATGTTTGTAGAGGTGACGATGATGCGGGCTCTCGATGGGGCACCAATTCACTATAATATTCAGGATCACAGATGTCTTCAATTGGACAAGGTTCATAATTGAAAACAGCTAAACAGCATTCAGTTGGGCTATCAAAGAAGTATGCTGATTCTTCTTCGAGCCAATTTGGGTCATACACGTTCGAGTTGCTGCACCTGTAATGAAATATTTGAAAGAGGTCAACGTCGCTGCATCACAAAAAAAGGTTACATTGCAATGTTCTCACTTGGAAAAGTCCGTAGTCATATGCCACCTTGCAAACACACAAGGTGCATCAGACAAAGGAGCAATATTCGAGGCGCTTGTTGGATGGTTCGTGGGATGACTTGTCGAAGAATCAGTCGAGCAACCACTATAAATTTTACAATGATATCCTCGTTCTATATATAGCTCTTGGCAGCACTCGTCACTGGAATTGAACACCAGCTTGACCGTGACAGGCCCAGGTTCTTTCCAGCCTTCTGGGAAAGCAAGCTTCGATATTTTTTGCAAGAACAAAACAACGTAAGCTAAGAATCATAAAATCACGGGGTCATAGCCAGAGTCACTGCAAACATCGTGGAACTTACTGCGTTTGAGCACCCATCGAGGTCAAAGTCGATGTCTGGGTGCCAAAGATGGTCACATGTATTATCTGGCTGTGGTAAGTTTGCCTGTGCAAAGATTACCCTCTCGCCATGATTGCAATCGTCTCGCACAGAGCAATCGATGCCCTCAAATGAATGTAGACAGCACTCCTCTGCACTCTTGAAAAGTAGGGTTGCACTTTTAGAAGGAAGATGTGTGCAACCTTGACTTTGGGGGTCTGTGTCGGCATGCCACCATAAATTCGAGCAATCCGTTCTTGTGGGCCGAAGAGTTGGCACTGATGTGATTGACTGTGAGTGAACGATTGGAAGTAAGCATGAGAACGGAAACGCATGAGGCAGAAAGACCCAAGAGCCAAAACTATCTAACACACCATCATTTGACCCCAGAAGAAAGTAGTGGGCATGGCCGTAGGGTGAAAGGCTTGCGAAGGCTCGCTTGATGGCGGTGGGGATGGCACCATTGATGGAGGGCTGGATGGCAACGCACTCGCCTCTCTCGAAGGCTGAGACGTTGGAATACGAGTAGGTCCATCTTGCAGGCATTTTTCTAGCCGTCAAGGTCCCAGCGAAAGGGCGTCGAAAAATGACAATATTAGAAGATAGTATTTCAGATATTCGTAAATAGCTGACGAAATGCAAAACCTACCAGGGTCATGAGCATGTTCGCAGCAGCTCCAGAAGTCTTCATAAGTAGTGGCATAATGTGGTACACCCACACTGTAATTCTCGATACAATTTCCCTGGAAGCTGAGAGTGTGTGAGAGTGTGGAAATGGTTCAAAATCAGTTTATGATGCCAGCGCTGGCCAAGATTCTTACTGGTCAACGAAATAAACCAACGTCGTCGTTGGATAGGGCGTGGTGGGAGCAGGGGTAATCGTGGGCCACCAGCTCGTTGGCGGGTCCGAGGGACCAGATGCAAAGCAGGAATCTTTTGCAAAGCTCGTTTCGCAACACAAAGCGTGATCTTGAAAGGTGGTTGTGATATAATAGGGCTTCGGATACCTAGAGTCTAATACTGGAGGTGGGACACAGGGGTTGAGTTGCATTGTGCTGGGACATTGTCAAGAAATCGATTCCGTGGCTTACCACAGAGGCCGGAGGTGTGTTGCACGTAAAAGAAATCGCTAGTCGGCATAGCTGACGGTGATTGGGTGGGTTGTATGGGGGAAGCAGTGGGCGACGGTGTGACACAAATGCCAACCCTCGCACAATCATCTAGACCAAAAGCGCCCCGACAGCACTCTTCATGAGACCCGAAGAGGTGCGTGTGGGAGTTCTCAGGATATCTCCAGGAAACAGGGTAAGAATCGGAGTGGTCGCACTGAGCGGCCCCGCCAGGCTCCAAAGTGGGATGCCACATGCATTCATTCTGGAAACGTCATCACGAATCGTGACAAATAATATATGAGTACGCCATGCCCGAGAAATACAATTCAATGACAGCAGCAGGACATTACTCACCGGCCCATATGTCGGCCCAGAGGTGGGGCTTGATGTTATCTGTAAAAAAGTGACTCCATTATAGCATGCATCGCGCACAGGGCAATTTCCGTCATCATGGTACTCCTGACAGCACTCCAACGCCGTGGGAAAAAAGAAGCTTTCCCTGTCATCAGGATCATCTTTCCATGAGGAGGGGTAACCACTGCCATCATTGGTACAGCCCACCCCTGAGTTTGGCTCAGGATGCCATTGGTCTTCGCAGTCACCAAAGAACGAGGTAGAGTCTATCGTGCAGCCATGGTCATATGTTTTGCATAATTCGCCGGGGAAAAAGTAGGAGCAGCACGCTTCGTGCGAAGGGAAGAACATATTTGGAACCGCCAACCAATCTTCGGAGTAGTCTTCTCCGTTGGAGCACCCATCCTGATTTGTCCACTCGACCCACCATCCTGGAGTGATGCATGCTTCTGTGTTGGAATCGCCGAGAGAAAGAGAATCGTCAGGAGATTGCACTACTTCAATTTGGCCAGACTCCGTCATTGGATGTGAAGGGCATCTGCTGTCGCCATAGAGTTTGCAGGTTTTCCCCGAATAGAATAAGTCGCAGCATTCTTCCGCTGTTGTGTGCAGCATTAGAGGGTTGTCATGCCAGTCATCTTCGATTGCATCAGGGTTGTTCGCGCAACCATCACGATAAAAAGGATTTGGATACCATAGGCAGGATGATAAGATTGTTTCCCCACCGCATCTGCTATCACCATATTGTTTGCAGTATTTACCGGGGTAGAATAAATCGCAGCAGGATTTCGCTGTCGTGTGCAGCATGAGAGGATTATCGTGCCAATCATCTTCAATCATGTCGGGATTGTTTGCGCACCCGTCACGATGTCTTGAGTCGGGGTACCATAAGCACGAAAACGATGCATCAGAGGCCGGTGCTGGTGCGCATCTGCTGTCAGCATAATGGTTGCAGTCTTTTCCGGGATAGAATAAGTCGCAACAAGATTCAGCAGATGGATGGAGAATGATGGGGTTACCCCGCCAATCATCTTCAATAAGATCAGGATTATTTCCACAGCCGTCTCGATGGATTGGGTCTGAATACCATTGGCATGATAACAAAGCTTCACTTGTTGACGTTGGTTCAGAAGACACATCAGTATCTGACGTCGGCCCCAGATCAGACCCGGCGGGCCCTTCGTTACAACCGCTCGCTGGGTACAGTTTGCAATCTGATTTGCCCATGAAGTGCAAGCAGCAGGCTTCGCCGGTCGCCTTGAGCATAGCCGGATCTTGTGGCGCATGTTCGGGATCATTGGAACAGCCATCATAATGAGGGTACCACGAACATGTTACCAACGTTTCAGGGGCTGGAGGAGGACCTGCCGCAGACTCATTACCAGAGGTCGACTCTTTGCAACCGCTCGCTGGGTAAAGGTTGCAATCTGATTTGCCCATGAAGTGCAAGCAGCAAGCTTCGCCGGTCGCCTGGAGCATTGCCGAATCTTGCGGCATATTTTCTGGATCATTAGAACAGCCATCATATTTAGGGTACCACGAACATGTTACCAATGTTTCAGTGGCTGGAGGAAGACCTGCCGCAGACTCAACGTCAGAGGTCGACTCTTCGCAACCATTCGCTGGGTAAAGGTTGCAATCGGATTTGCCCATGAAATGCAAGCAGCAAGCTTCGCCTGTAGACTTGAGCATTTCTGGATGATTAACCAAGTCTGGAGGAATGGTAGTGGGATCGTTGGTGCATCCATCATAACGGGGGTACCACAAACATGTTACTAATGTTTCAGTGGCTGGAGCTGGATCTGACACAGACACGGAATCAGAGGTCGATTCTTCGCAACCGCTTGCTGGGTAAAGTTTACAATCTGAATTGCCCATGAAGTGCAAGCAGCAGGCTTCGCCAGTTTGCTTAAGCATGGCTAGATCGTTGAGCCAATCTTGGGGGATGATATTAGGATCGTTGGAACAGCCATAACGATGAGGGTACCATAAGCATGTCGTTGGCGTTTCCGAGGTTGGAGTCGAATCTGCAACATTGTCAACATCAGAGGTTGACTCTTTGCAACCACTCGCTGGGTACAGCTTGCAGCCCTCTCTACCTAGGAGTTGGGAGCAGCAAGCTTCGCCCGTCGACTTGAGCATTTCCGGATGGTTGAGCAAGTCCGGTGGAATACCATCGGGATCGTTGGTACATCCATCCTGACGTGGGTACCACAAACATGTCGCCAAAGGTTCGGAGCTTGAAGTTGCACCCTGCTCAGACACAGCGGTGTCCAGCGTCGGCTCAAGGCCAGCACCGTCAGACTCTCCTTCGCAAGCGCTCGCTGGGTACAGTTTGCAATCTGGTTTGCCCATGAAGTGTGAGCAGCAGGCTTCGCCGGTTTGCTTAAGCATTGCCGGATCGTTGGGAATGTAATTAGGATCGTTGGAGCATCCATCGCGATGAGGGTACCATAAGCATGTCGTTGGCGCTTCAGAGGTTGAAGTCGAAGCCTCAACATCAGAGGTCGACTTTTTGCAACCGCTCGCTGGGTACAGTTTGCAGCCCTCTCTACCTAGGAGTTGGGAGCAGCAAGCTTCGCCCGTGGACTTGAGCATTGCAGGATGGTTGAGCAAGTCGGGAGGAATGCCATCGGGATCGTTGGTACAGCCATCATTACGAGGGTACCACAAACATGTCGCCGACGTTTCATCAGCATTCGTCGGCGGCTCCGGGCCAGCGCCGCCTGGCCCTGCCTCGCAACTGATCGCTGGGTATAGTTTGCAATCCTTTCTGCCCAGGAAGTGGGAGCAGCAAGCTTCCGAAGTCGGCTTGAGCATCGCAGCATCGTTGAGCCATTCTTGCGGCATGTAAGCGGGATCGTTGGAACAGCCGTCGCGTTGAGGGTACCACTTGCACTCGGACAATTTCCGCTGCCCTTTCAGGTTCAGAGGCGTACTATCGGCCGGTTCCAATGCGTTTCTCAGCCGGCGCTTCCGCTTCCAATGGCCTCCTATGCCTATGCTGTTTGCATCCCCGCGCTTATCGTCCGCATCGTCGCGCTGACGCTGTGCATATGCGTATGCGTGTACGTCGACGGGTTCCGGAATGGACTCGAGCCGATCCATGGGACCAGCCCCCCTCCGAAGGCGGCGCTTCGGCTCGGACTTGCGCCGGAGCCCTCCGTCGGCGGGGGCGCGCGCGCCTTCTGGTGCGGGGTGGGCAGGGCGCGACGCCATCGCGGCCTCGTGCAGGGCCATCACGCACAGCGCGACTGCGGGGACGGACGGATTTCCCAACATGATGTCGCTCTCTTCTCAGCTCGTCTGGATTGGATCTACTCTGACTTGTAGACTGCGAATAGCTGGCCTCGGGCCGAAGCCGGATAGAGGTCTGAGTCCGAGACGTCCGCTTTTGAGGTTCGCGAACCCGGCTCGAACTGCTCGAACCAAATCAGTGCTCCAACAACGACGACGGCGGGCCTGCCTCCGGCCTGGCTCAACCCCTGGTACGATAGCACACCGCCGGGGCATCGAGCCGCTAGTATTATCTGGATTGTTGGGAGCTGGGCTCTCGCTGCTCGCCGACCGCCCCGCACGACAATATTATATTATGGCCATGGTTGACGCCGAGCGAGAGGTGCGAGTTTGGTGCGAGCAAGGCAATCACGCGGCGTGCGAGTTGCGGGCGCATGCAGCGAGCCCGCGCGCGCGCTCGGGCTCAGGGCGAGGGGGGCGGTTGAGGAAGAGGCGCCTGCGCGCGGTACTCATCTTGCCGTAGAGGCTGTTATGTACTGTGCCACTATGCATCTAAAGAATGATGTCAAGATAGATGATGCGGCGCCGCGCGGCGCGGACTCCTTTCAGTCTCGGGACTCAAGTGTCGTATCGTACCTTGATGGTACCTGTTAGAGGATAAACGACGTGATCACGCCCACGGCGACAACCGTCACGTTTCGTCGTCCTCTGATATTTTCTATTTCCCGCTAGAAATAAATACTAAGTCCCACCAAGCGAAACTTGAAACTCAACGGAAGCCCAACAAATCAACTTGCCGCCGATCGATCGGAGCGGGTGATGAAGCACGGAAGAAGACTCATCGCTTTGCGTGCTCCGCCAACGGCGGGCGCGGCTCTAGCTCTGGCGCCGCCGCCTCTGTCGGGGAGGGTGGATGTCTTACTATTGTTTATGGACGACTTCGCGAGCCCGACAAAGGCGACGAGCCGTCGCCGCCTTGGCTCTTCCCGGCGCGCCGTCCTCGGCTGGATCGCCCTGTCCGCCTGTACTATGTCCATCAACCTGTACTATGTCCATCCCCGCGCTGCCGCGCTTCTTCGTGGGGTGGGTCGATCCGGAGTAGACGACTGGCCTCGTCCCAGGGCGCGCCGTCATGGCGGGGAGGGGCGCCTCCCTGGGGGAGGGAACGCCACCGACGACGACGACGGCAGACGGCGCGCGCCTCCGACGTCCGATCGAGCGCCTCTGCTCCTTGAGAAAACCGACTCCATCTACCGAGAATACAACCATTCAATGACACCGATCGTCATTCCGCATTACAAGCTACTCTTTTTCACCATCGAGAAGACAGGATCCACTGTGAGCGAATCGGGCGCGTTGCTTTTCGTCTGCACCGTGTCATGGACCAAGCTCGATCTCATGTCACTGTCTGTGACAATTCGGAATCCCATCAATAGGTGCTAAAACAGCTGATGCGCAGAATGACGGGGCACGACGATTATTATTACCACGGGTAAGTTGATTTACAAAAAAATCAACCTTCTCGAGTACTTTTACCTCGATCGTTCTCACATATTTAGAATGTTGGTTTCAGGGGCGGCATTCCACATATCGCAAATGTAAGCGGGTTGACAGTCCTCACAGACTATTCGCTGGAGGAGGCGAACGAGATGATGACGAGCGACGAGTGGACCAGGGCCATGTTCGTGCGGGACCCCAAGGAGCGATGTCTGTCGGGGTACCGTGAGTGACAACTTGACTCTTGGGACATTTTGTTTTTGTTTCCACAATCTGATTGAAATTCGTTTCAGTGATGTGGAGGCCGCGCAAGTTTTTCCCACAGTCGGTTGTTACACGAGCGCAAAGGGGTCAGCTAAACAAGTCATTGGTCAGTGATTCCGTGGGGATGGGTCGACACTTGGGAAAGTGCTGCAAGGAACAGGCGAGGGGGGATGTCAACTACGAGGTGTTGTGCTGGAACCACATGCAGACTTTTGATGGGTTCCTTTCGATGATCGGGGACCCCAGCGACGTTGATGGCGGCAGCACCATCGAAGGGGAGGTGGGTCAAGGTGGCCGAAATTTGACCGCCTGGTCCGACCAAAGACTCCGTGCATCCCCTCCCTGCCTCAACCAGCATTGGTCGCCAGTGACCCGCTGGCGCTTGGAGCCGAAGTTTTGGAGAACAATCAACTTCGTGGGCCACCTCGAGACGGCACGTCACGACGCCAAGCGGCTCCTCGACCGATTGCACCCTGATGCTTGGGAGCGGTTTGGCGCGAGCGGTTGGGGTGAACATCGCAACGAGAGCATGTTTGAATCTGCAGGGACAGTTCGGCATGCAGTCAAAACGGAGAAGTTCCTCTCGAATCACTTTCAAAACAAAGAAACTGAGCGCAGGGTGGAACGAATCTACATGGAAGACTATGAAAATGCGGCGTTGGACCTGGAACTATTGAAGATTGGCGAATCGGGATCATTTTACCGAAAAAGATTCACAGAAAGGTTTGGACACGCCCAGGAAATCCTTTTGACAAAAACTTGGGGGGGGTAATCTGACAACTTGCGAGAACCCTACGTTTTTTGTGCTTGTTCACGATGTTGTTCAGAATGACCGGGTCTTGGTCCAAACATTTTTGCTAGTGCTGGGCAATTAGCTGGTCTATAAATAAAATGCAGTTGCATTTCATACCATCCATCTGTTAAGACATATTTTATAATCGATCTAAGGAGTGCAAGAAAAGAGAAAGAGATCTAAGGGGTGAGCCATGAGCATATTATTATTTTTGTTCAGGAGAATAATGCTAAGCCAAACAAAATAATGACAGCACGGGCAAAGCGTTTTTGGCAGAGGTAAAAATAATACTGGAGAGTTATTGCTCTTCGTTTTGGTTATCTCTCTTATGTATGATTAATCCACTTCATTCCTTGTTGATAATAGCATGAGTGGAGTTAGATTCAAACGAACTTGAACACAGATCTTGCTTTTAGAGCCATAGATCAGTTCTCAACTAAGACATATATATTATACCAAATTCAAACTCAAACATACTTGTGAAATCACACATTAGTTTGCGTGATGTGTAAGCATGCAATGTATGTTTCTTGAATAATGAAGAAAGACCAGGCAAGGACAATGACTCATCATGTGTGTCTGTATGTCAAGGAGCTCCAAACTGTGGTCGCCTTTTGGACTTGGGGTCGGTACGATGTAAGAGAAAACAAAAGTTCTGCGACTTTTGTTTCCTCGGTCGTAAATTGTCAAAAAACATGGCTGTTTTTGGTTTATGTCGATAATTGCATCTTGATCTCCAAGGGTCATTCAGAGTTTCATTGATCCGCTAAAAATGGACCTGAGAAGTGTGAGGAAACACAAAAGTTCTGCGAAACTTGTGTTTTATTGGTCGAAACTTGTTTTTTTATTTTAATCCTTTGCTCGGCGAAAATAAAATGCAGAGAGATCACTTTTCTGGAAACGACCCCTCTACAAGGAGACTTTCATCTCTCATACGAGTAAAAGAATAGAAAAGAATTTACAATCAACAACATTAAATAGAATGTTGCCACATGTCGTATAATGTTTAAGGTAAACAAAATGTAAAAAGCAATCAACACAGCAAGTCAAAACTTGCTATAGTAGAGGTACATGTAGTAGAAAGGTTTCGTGCTCTTTGCTTTGATCACATAAAGCTATGTAAGTGACAATGACACAATTCATTTTATGTTGAGGTTAAGATTGGTGGGATTGGGTACGAACAAAGGTGACTGCCTAAACTTGAATTGAAATCAGTTTGGATCAACGGAGTCGTTTTGGACCAAGTTCATCCAAAAATCATGTCAAAGATGGAATAGTTTGCATTTGTCGAAGCAATAATTACACGTGATGAAGAATGTGTGTTTGTTCTGATTTTTTAGATGAATAGACATAAATAATGATAATTTACAAATAGAAAATACACCAAAGGGAAAATGTTATATAATCCATCTTTATATGGCAAGTCCGAGTCGAACAAAACAAACACAGCAAGGTTAAAAAGTCCCATTGACATATGTCCTTATCCAGTAGACTTAGGTACGCAATAGCATACTTAAGTTTTGGTAGACCTTGTACATGATTCTTAGTTACACACATCGATAGATAAGAATACAACCAGACTCACAACAAAGCATGATGGCCGCGGGTGCTAACCCTACCAGAGTGTTGGCATTGGCGCCCCTTCCCCTGGTTCTGCTTTGGAAAATCAATCTCCGATATCATGGGCATGCTGGAGATGTCGTATTCGTCGAGGGTTTGGAGCTCCGGGGGTCTTGGTCAGGACAGCAATTTCCCCCTCCTCCTGCAGTGAGGGAAAACTACGACATTGCACTTAAACAAAAGACAACTAATAGGTAGTATTAAATAGGGATGGCGTCCACCGTGGTCTAAAACAGCATGAATACTTTTATGGCTAAGTCATTGGCACCATGGGAGTATGTTGACACACAACTAGCTTGGCAGAGTAAAAAATGAGGAACAACTACTATGATGGGGCTGACATTATGTCTTAATGAGGCACCTTTGCCGTACTTCCTGCCATGCTCGTCACATCGGACCTGCCCAGGAGGTCTAGGAAGGTGGCTGAATCACTGGCATTATTTAGAAGACCTCTCTACCTCAGATATTCCCCGTTTGGTGCAGATGGGGCCAATGTTGTGGCATTGAGAAAATTTCATTGGTAATCTGTCCATGCTGCTGTCACGTAAATGAAAGTGTGTATCTATCATCACAGTTGTACATACCAAGTCCATATGCTGGGACAAATATTAGGTTGTTCTGATTTGTAGTCATATTTTTGAGAGACAATGCTCATAGCATCCCTGTTTTGCATCATTCTTGTTTTGTTTGTGACAAAAAATCAATCACTCACTCCAGATTCATAATTGATTTGCGTCACTGATTCTTGTGATAAGATCAGGAAGATGTGGTGTATTTGTGACAGCCTTTGTTATAAATTCCTAGTTAGAATGCCCACACCAGCCGCAGGCGAGCTTTTCCATCGGCAGCATCAGATAGTCGCGTGCCGGGGTAGGGCCCACGGCATGCACAAGGACAAGAAACTCTGATACTGGAAACGGGCGTAATAGCGATCTAGTTTGTGATTAATTCTCGCCAAAGGTATCAGAACAAAAGTTGGCTAATATTTCCTACGTACGTAGAAAAATAAGTGACCCGAAACCTGGTTGGATTTCAAATTTTGAAAATAACCTAGCCTAAAGTGATCTCGATTTCAAAATCAATTTTGTACTAATTCCCGCGCAACTGTACAGCGTCATTGTCATTTTCGGAACGAACGAACGAACGAACGAGAACGAACGAAAGAGAACGAATGAACGAGAACAAACGAACGAGCGCCTCGCGCGCCACTCGACTCGCCCTCGCCATGCATTAATCAAGAACGCCGACCTCATATGCCGACGCCATCGTGGACGACGGACGCCATGGTCCGACGCCGACGCCACGGCCATCTGAACGCTGGTGCCTCCGCCGCCATCGACGCTTGCCATACCGCCATCGACGGACGCCGCCATAGACGCCAACGTCGCCATCGTGGACGAAGCCGTGGACGCCCACCATGGACGCCACCGTCGCCATCGAGCCTCGACTCGAAGCCACCGCCCGTGCCGACGTCCCGCTCTCGTCGAGCGTCGCCACTCGCCACCCTTTGTCCCCCGTTTTCGTGCCGCCAGCCGCGAGCGTCTGCCCCCCACCTCCCTGCCGCCCCGGCCCGGGCTCCATCAGGCATCAAACCGCCCTTTCCTTCGCTCTTTCATCGACTGCAACGTTAGTAACGATCGCCGCCTCCTCGACCGCCGCATCTCCCGGCCAGGACTGGCCAGGAACATGAAGGGGTCGCGCTGCCCCAGTCGACTCTCTTCTCAAAATGACAAAGCGAGCCGCTGGCATCGCGACCTCCTGAGCTAATGGCAGCGTCCTGTCGGTGGCTCCTTTTCATGCCATCTCACGCTCGACTGGACAATTAGTCACCCCCCACGCGATGCGAAGCGTTGTCCCACGGTGAGGTATCGCACTTCCTTTTCGCCCTCAAAGCCTGTATCATTCTCACCGTCTCATCATCCTCCCCCCCCTCCCTCCCCCGAGTCTCATTTTCATCAGAGAGGATGGCTCGGCCACCTTTTAAAGCAGGCAACCGTCGCAGCATCCTCTTCGTTGGATGTGCCCACTGGCTGATGCCCTTCGTCATCTCTGTCCTCCTCACAAACTTCTTAAGGAAAAATAAGACACACAACAATCAAATGGTGATGGGGTGGTGTTCGGCGTAGAAGGGGCTTCCGTTTACTGTTCGTTTCGAAGCAGTGAAGTTTGAGTTTCAGCGGAGTCTAAAAGAGCAGGAGGGGAATGGAATGGACTAGATGGTGCGCGGACGAGAGGGGGGGGAGGATTGAAATGCATCATGAACTACAGTATGAGTAAAATCCTAAAGGAAAAAGACTCTTTGTTTTCCCCGTTTGCGAGGCATTTAAGACTAGCGCAGCGCAATGCCCCTGTGGCATTGCGCTGCCTCTCCTACCCTTCCACCGGCGTTGCCTGCGCAAGCATTGTTTGCTTTGATGCCTTATGCATTTACTTTCTCTGCCCAATGTAATCCTAAAAATAGCGCAAGCTGCAGAAAAGATATTTTTTAATCTTTATCTCTATTTGTGAGCAAATGTGAGAATGTGCTTGAGCTAGGCATGAAAAGGGACCAAAGAGTGTTGGTAAAAATGCTTTTCAGTCAGAGGTGTTTTAGTTCACAAGGAAGGTTGAGCTGTGTGCCCACATAGCATCATCGAATAGAACTTACACTAACTATGCAGATTTTCTGTTCATGTAAAAAAACATGTTGAAAAATAATACCCCGTCCCGTACCATCCACTCTCGCAATTTTGTGTGTTCCTTGTAAATCTAGGATGACTTGACACCCCTGTCTCTCTCTTCCTGGACTGCTGGATTGTCCGACCTTGACTCTTGCATTCTGTGTGCTCCTAGTTCGCTTGAAACTGAGGTTCATAATACTGTCAAAAAATCATCCGTGCGACTTGACGAGCAAAAGGGAGTCTGCATATCGATTTCGGGTCTGCGGGGTCAATTGCTCTGGATGGATATGGCAGTCGGCAGCAGTTTGGTATATGGCGTCGCAGTTGGCGGTGGGGCGGCCGGTGGCGCCCTGTGGCGACGGTGGGCGCGTTGGTCGGGGGTGGTCTTCTGCGGTGGTCTTGTTGGCGGCTCTTCGCACTCGGGGCCGTGTCCGCGATCGTTTTTATCTTCGGATCCAAATCCCTCGAAGCTACGTGCGTGGGAATAGATTTTGGTCAAAAGATATCACGGCGATCATCAGGTGAAGGAATTAGTATTGGTAACACAATTATTGAGTCCTACGCTGATATTTCCCATCCGACATCATCTTGAACTTTTCGGATTTTTCACGAAGAGAACACCGCCCGCCATCAAGCGAGCCCTGAATGATGTGAAGTGAGCCATCATCATCTTCTGTGAGACATCACCGACGCGTCAACCTCTCTTGTTGTTTCCTCTCACATTGTCGAAACAAACGAAGCATGCGAACGATTCGCCCGACCATGAACTCGCGACCGGTCGCCGTCGTCGTCCCCGGCCGCCGCCGCCGCCGTCGGCGACCGGGGCGTCGGCCCGTCGCGTCCTCCTCCGCCCCCCCCCTCCTCCTCGTCCGGGCCGTCCTCCTCGCCTTCCTCGCCGTCGCCTTCCTCCCGTCGTCGATCCGCCCCGCCGTCGCCATCGGGGGATGGGAGCAGCTCCACCTCTTCCTCGGACGATGGCGGAGCGAGGAGGCGCGAGCGCGCAACGCCGCCGAAAGGGGAGGGAGCGGGAAGGGGACGTCGTCGCCGAAGTCGTCCCCCCGGCCGGCCGCCGCGGGGAGCGACGACGAGAAGAAAGACGGCGACGGGGGAGCGGGGAAGAAGAAGCGACACGTGGGGGAGGTCACCATGACGTCGTGGAGGACCCCGGAGGACGGCGCCGCGGAAGGCGCGGCCTTCGTTCCGCGGGGACGACGGGCCGCCGCGACTGCGGGATTGGACGAGGACGACTTGTCCACGATCGCGTTCGTGGGACGGTCCAATCCCTTCTTGTGATGGGTTCGTCGAAGGGGCGAGGGGGAGGATGATGGGCGATGAGGTCGGGAAGGTTCCGCGCCCGACCGCTCGCGGATTGCCATGGGGGGAACCTCCGTCGTTCGGCTCCGGAGGCTCGAAGGTTCCTTTCTCTGGAGAGGTCGAGCGCTGCGGCCGCGAGGGCCGAAGAGCGTTGCGAACCTCCCGAGAGTTTCTTGGCTGTAAATTAGCAAATGTGAATTTGAAACGGCGCCGGCGCATAAGTAGCAAGTTGCCGCGGGTCGTCGCGTTTGTCCGCAGTCCAAAATGAGACATAAAGAGAGGTATTGTACAACTCTTTTCGGTTGTCACAGTCTCGGGGGAAGCAAACGTTGAAATGTCTTATCTATTAGGTATGGCATGGTGGCAAGTAGCGTGGATGATTTCCTGCGTTTATCGTTCACTCTAGCTCTGCCCTGATGTCGCACCATGATGTTGCCCTCGTTCGATGTCCCCGATTTGAGAGCTGCGACCCCGCCGGGCCATCGTGCCGCCCATCCTGTTATTCGCTCGATAGGGTCGGAAAATCGAACGCCGTTGGTCCCTCGCGTCGGGGCTATCTCGTAGCAGTTGGAAAATGTGGCGGGCAAACCCACCATGACGCATGTTTTTTCGTGAATGGCCGTACAACCCCCCCGAGCTCAAATCTGAAGATCCGGTGCATATGAATGGTAGATGAGTTCATTAGGAACACACTGATATCCTGTTCCTTTTGGTTTGGGCTTGGCGCCGAGAACGACACCGTCAAAGTTGATGCGTTGGCGTCGATTGATGGTTGAGTACAAAAAATGGCTGAAAGCGGCATTTTTAAAAACTTGTCGTTCTTATTATGAAGTAGCAACACTGTCGCCCACTAGCCACCGGCGTCTCTCTCTAGGTAAAATACTAACTACGTATCTAAATAATATCTATCATCGACAGGTTTATGGTGAAACGGCGGCTGATGGTCGATGGCCGGCGACGGTTTGTGCAGCAACACCACGAGGAACAAAAATGGCCTCGCTTCCTACCCGCGCTGGTCGTTGCCCCCCCCCCCCTCCAGCTGCTTCCAATGGACCGTATCGGTAGCACCCAACCAGTGCCACGATTCCTCCGCCAAACTGCCTGGGGAACCTCCCGAGCCTTCATTGCCTGGTGGCAGCAGCTGTGGCGGACATCAAGCACCTGCAACGACCACGGTTGATGTGCTGTCACGATGCGTGGTCTATTGCAGGTGAGAAAACTCTTACGTACGTACCCTCGCCAAGAGAGCGACGTCGAACCATGGCGTCCGCCGACTCCTCCTAGTCATCGCTAGCGGGGTGCCCGACGAACTGTCACGGACGTAAGAGCCCATTGAAAATTCAGATAGCAACAAAAGAAAAAGAGTCGACAAAAGAACCTACGCGATTGGACTTCTGCAGCCCCAGAACGGGTATGACGGCCTCACACGGAACCGCCAGCGCCAGCGGCTTTGCCCTGGCTGACGAGGAGGTCGGCCAGGTGCCAGGAACACCGCAAGCCCTCCGCCCCTCTACGGACCCAACGGCAACGCCCACATGGGCGCCACTCGGTCCAGACGGTCGGACGGACTGGGTTACCCCGGATGGGTGTAATCCGCTCCACCCGTTGCCGCAATCAAGGATGATCACGGGAGAGTCGCCTTCCCTCCCCACCGCCAACGCTCATCCCATAGCGCCCTCCCGGAGGAAGGGGACAAACAAGGACAAGGGGGGGGGGACCGGAAAGGTGCAAATACAGGAACAGCAGGAGAACAGAAAGGGGGCGGATGGCCCGCACCCTACCCTTCCTCGCTGACGGACGCGTGCGCACCGCACGCGAAGGCCGGTTGTACCAGCTGGGGACAGTGGACGGCACCAACACCTACCCCGCCCGTCACGATACCAACAGCGACCCTGCTCTGGATTGGGGCACAGCCTGATGGTCCTGCCCATCTATTTAACAATCAACTCAGACTCAAGGGGGGGAGATCGGATTGATTGGGAAACGATGCAACAACTACGAGGGAGAAAAGAAGGGGGGATCGGAAGGAGAGAAGAACAATGAGGAGCAGGTGGAAAAGGACAAGGGCGAGGAACAAGAAGAATGAGTAGGGAGAAAGGGCGACGAGAGGGAGGAGATGAAGGAGAGGGAAGCGGAGAACCTGGAGAACAAGAAGGGGGAGTGGAAGAACGTGGAGGGGGAGGAGGACGAGGATGTCGAGGAAACCTGCGACAACAAAGGGAACGATGAGGGGGTTGTTGAGGACGAGGAGGACGGGGGAGATATGTTGAGGAGGAGGAGGAGGAGGAGAACGGGGAGGAGAACACATATACCCACACAAGGAACTTATCATGTTTATATGTTTAACCGATTATTTATATTCTTGCTGCACTGATATTGTTCACGCATTGTTCGTGTCGTCATCGTCATGGAGAGGAATTTCCTTATTGGACGGGAGGAGCTTTGACGGGGGTGAGGGAAGAGAAGGAGGGGGGCGATGAGAGCAGAAGTCACCAGACAACGACTTAGATCGTCACAATTGCGAGGCGACGACGGCTGAGGTGTTCGACAATGGGTGCTCGCTTTGAGCATGGTTTTCAGTTCGAAAAATTGAAAATGAGATGACTTCAAAATCGATGAAGTAGACTAACTTAATGATGACGGATTGATGTCCCACACTAGGAACGCTTTCACAACTAGGTCGTTGGTCCAACCTGAGTGTGGGGCAACGATTGGCGGCGGGGCCTCCGAGAGGGCCTCGTCCAAAGTGAGACCGTTTGAATTTTGAAACAGGGTCAGAACTCTGTCAAAAGAGGTCAAAACAAGGCATCCAAGGGCTTGAAGTCGATTTGGAGGAAGCGCTGAAGAGGATCCAACCATTAGCTTGTACAATGAGACACTTCTTAGCAACTCTTGGTACTCAATTAAATTAACCTTTGTATTTTCAGTTAGTTAGTGGCTCAATTAGAATCGCCACCCATAACTGCACTAATAGCAGATATCATCTTAGTAGGGCTGCAAAGTATGATCTTTTCCTGAGCTGGAATGCAAATCAAACCTATGCATCCCAGTTAACGACATATTCTACCATCCACTGATATGTACCTACTCACTTTTTTTCTTCTTGTGCCACCTTTTTTTTAGTTTTAATGAACACGCACCTATCTATCAACCCTCGTAGGTACATTTGCCCGTCCCGGCAAAATACTTTTGAGTCTCGTAGGAATAGTATTAATGTTGGCGGGAACACAAAGCACGACCACCCCGAAATGACAACAAAACAGCGGGCAAAACTATGATATTATGTCGACAAAGATAATGTTTATTTAAGCCGCGTTTCGTTTACATTACACGCCCAAACTATCCCCATTTTGATTAAATATATGTCCAAAATGACTCCAAATTTCCCAATAGGAAAGCAACCGCCGCTTAGACCACACCCGAACAAAAGGAAAAACGAGTGCGTCGACGTCTTGATTATGAGGAAAGCCCTATCAGCATCCATCCACACATCACAACATGCAAGAAGAAGCAAGCGGGTTTGGACTCTGTTCACACAATCAGCATCATCATGCGCTGCACGGGATAGGCTCTCCTATCGACCCCCCTCGCCCGCCCATCGCTGTCCACACCATCGTCGGCAGGTCTCATAATTTCTTTCTCTGCGCAATTCACCTGATCATCTGTCTATTCTAAAGAGCGCCGAGAGAGGAACATCGAACACCCCTACAATTCTTTCTTGGCATAGTAAGCGCAGCCACCGATGACTTCCAAACAATTCCTCGTTGCCCTGGGCTGCTTGGCAGCAGCTTGGCCCTGTGCAGGAGATGCCGCAGAAGGATCGGCCATCAACCCCAACAACGTGCTCGCCTTCAACGAAACCGGCTTCGACAGCGACTACCAAAGCGAATACAAAGTGTCCGTCTCCGGCATCACCTTGACCGACGTGGACACGAAGACCTCCGACATCGTCTCCATTCACAACGGCCGTCCGTTCGAAGTGATCGCGAACCTCGAATGGGAGGAACAAGTCTACGACGCGGGCTCATCGAACACACTCCGTTGGGTCATGACCGTCGACGGAGCCGTGGAGGGGGAGGGGAGCGTCGACCTGCGAGACTCGCGCGCCCTCCCGTCCCAGATCGACGCCGGGACCGCTTCCGTCGACAGCTCTGGCACTCACAGCATCAGCGTGAAGATCATCCTCGATTCCCTGACCAACGAGGGCGATAGAGATTACGAGAGCTTCGCCGCAGGGGCGAGCTTCGTCCCCTTGGTCATTGTCATTCTTGTCGCCGCTACCACCCACATGGTAAGCTATATCCCTCTCGCTGCCTGTGCGAGCTATTGCAACCAATTGATTTTGATTCTCATGACCCCTCTGCGATCGATCATGACCATGAACAGGTGGAGCTATCCCTCGGCTTGGGAATATTCGTCGGATCGTGCATGGTCGCCGGAACTCTCGTGGGCGGATTCCGAAAGATGCTGAACATCTACCTGCTCGATTCCCTCGCGAACAAGGACCACGGCTATGTGTTCTTGTTCATACTGTTCATGGCGGGCCTCGTCGGATTGATCGAGAAGGCGGGGGGATTGCAGGGTATTGCCAACGCCATCAGGAAATACGTCAAGACGTCTCGGAGCGCGCAGGGCGCTTCCCTCTTTGCGGGAGTCCTCATCTTCTTCGACGATTATGCAAATACTGTGAGTGCATGTCATGCGAGAGATACAACCAGCTCGCATCAATTCGATTCTCACGCCTTAATCCCCTGAATGGTTATTGCAGTTGGTCGCCGGAGCCTCCATGCGCCCTCTCACCGACGCCTGCATCGTCTCGAGGGAGAAGCTCGCGTTCATCGTGGACGCCACCGCGGCTCCGATCGCCTCGCTCGTGCCCATCAGCTCGTGGGTCGGGTTCGAAATCTCCTTGATCCAGGCGGAGCTCGACAAGATCCTGATTCAGGACCCCAATCCCGACATCGCCAAGACAGGCTTCGCCGTGTTCCTGGAGACGATCAAGTACCGCTACTATTGCATCTTCATGCTGTTGTTCATGCCGCTTCTCATCGCTTCGGGGGTGAGTGCAAAATGCTAGCAATTGTTCTTCTTCGTGCACTGTCTAATATATTACTCATATATCAAACTCTTTTGCTACTTCCCACGTCGCTTTGACAGCGTGATTTCGGACCCATGCTTATTGCAGAGCGCCTCACCAAGGTTTATGGACGTACCGACGGTGGGCCTGGAGCAGCTGTTGCTGCGGACGGTCAAGTCATCAAGTCACACAACGCTCCAAAGTCAGATACGCCATGCAGGTGGTGGAATATGGTGAGAAGTAGCGAGGTCACATGTGATATTCACTTTTCTTTTCCTCGCACAAGTAAACATTGAGTTCTAATATTGACTGACACCTGTTGATTGCGAATCGTCCCTTCCAGGCATTTCCTATCCTGGCTCTTGTTGGATACATCTTCTACCTCCTCGTTTACACTGGGCAGCAGGCCGGTGGACAGGGCTTTGTTGAATCTATCGAGAATTCAAATGCTTACGATGCCTTACTGTGGGGTGTGAGTGCCAAACACTGCCATGTCTATGTTTATTTTGCATGCGGATCGAAGCTGACCACCTGCTGCCATGCTCCTATTCTCGCTTTGCTTGCAATCTCAGACAATGGCTGCAGCACTTACTGCACTTGCCTTCTACTTCATTCAAGACAAGAAGCATGGACGAATCATATTCTTCAATGCCAGAGGCTACCTCAACAAGATCCGCCGCTTTGTTGACCGCCGACGTGGTGGGAAATGCTTTCACCGCGTACAGGAAGAAGCTGTTGACAATGTCATGGATGAAGACGAAGAGGAGCATGCTAAGATTTTGATCGATCACCGGGAAGCCATGTCTTCCTTCTTGATCGGCATGGAAAAGGTCTTTGGAGCGCTGGTTGTGTTGACAATGGCCTGGGCAACGGGTGCAATCATGAAAGCAGTTGGACTCAGTGAGTAATAGCCGCTTGAAATGACCGTTTTCTCCTCTATGCATCGGGCTGGTTGTCTAACAAATCCGTTGGCTATCTTTGATACGGCAGACCGTTTCTTCGGCGAGATCCTTACCAATCCCGCACTGGACTATAGGATGTTGCCCACCCTCTCCTTCATCACTGCCGTCTTGATTGCCTTCTCTACGGGAACTAGCTGGGGGACGATGACAATCATGTAAGTTACTTCCAAACGACGAACAAAGGCGAGACTTCGATATCATTTCGAAACCATACGGCTCATATTATATTACTTTGCCCTTACACTGCCAATTCTAATGGCTCATCGCAGGTTCCCCCTCATCTTGGTGCCTTCGTACAATGCATCAGGAGGCGACCCCACCATCTTTTACGGTGTGACCGCCGGTATCCTGGCTGGTGCTGTTGCTGGAGATCATTCGTCGCCCATCAGTGATACGACCATCCTTTCGTCGATGGCCTCGGAGTGTCAGATTCTCCAGCATGTGAAAACGCAGGCCCCGTATGCGTTCATGGTTACCGTTTGGTCCGTCTTGGTGGGAACCATCCCATCGGGCATGGGAGCTTTTGGGAATTGGGTCTCCATCCTTCTTGGCTTCCTCGCGATGGCTTTCCATGTCTTTTTCACCTCGGAATATGCCATCAACGAAACTGGCCGGTATGACGTCTTCACTGAGCTCTATCTCCGCTGTACCAAGAACACCGACTTCCTCACCAAGCTCAGAGAAGACACGGCCCTTGCGTTTGAGTCAGGCGAGCCAGTTCCACTTCATCATGTGGACAAGTTGGCTGTTGATAAGAATGATGCCAATCCCACTCTCTCCAAGACTTGTGCGGTAGGTGAAAGTGAGATTGGTGGTTTGGAACTGGAGGAGCTAGACCTATGAGAGTAACAGTGGCTGGCCTAGAGTTTGTTGGGATAGACATGTATTAATACCTTGTAAACGATTGTTGCACGAACCAATGAACATGCCCGCACGTTTGTGAGTACAGATAGTTGTTGCCCAAGAGTACTAGTGTGCAAGACTGCAACTCTTGTTCGATCTTCGTTTGTATGAAGCTGAAAAGATTCGCTTGTGGACCTGCAAGTCCCACACATCTTCGATCAAGTGCTGAATGTGGAGAGGAAAAGGCGGGGCGGCTGGGCATTCCCGCTGGATCTCTGCTTTGATGAGAATTGTCGGGCAGGGGAAGTAGTGGTGACAGAGTCGAGTATGTGATGAGCTGTGGACCGGTCAAAACGCCTTGAGCAAGCGCGCTTAGTGAGTGGACAGAGAAGGGCTCGCGGGGTCATCCCTCGCCTCATGCGAGCGCCGAAGGCAAGATACCAGGGGACAAACGGAGACGCAGGATCGTCCCTCACTCTTCTAAGTTTAAAGATGCGACAGAGGCAGGGTCGGTACGAGTATCGTGCCAAGGCCGATAGGTAGTACGTACGTACCATCTGCACGGTGGAACTCTCATTCAAATCTTGCAAAATGTACCCTGCCCTCCATCTTGTTGGGATTCATTATCGCCTCGCAACAAGACGCCCATTCACCTCCGAGGCGCATCTGGCATTACAACAGCAGACTACAACATCCCATGTACATCGCTGCGCTCATCTCATAATTTTCATAACGCAAAAAGTAGCAAAGCAAAGCAGCAAAACAACAAAGCAAAGCTTTGCAGAGCAAGGTTGTGACAAAAGGCATACACACGAATAAAGCAACAAAGCAGGGCAACCAAAAGAGTATTGTGGCAAATATCATAGCAATAATACGAGTGCCAGAAGCTATTCAGTCTACGATAGGCAAGATAACAACAAAAGCAAGCATGGGGTTTTTCAGGCATCATCATCATCATCGCGCAGCTCCTGTTGAAGCTAATGTGGAGACATTCGAAAAACACTTTGTCAGGTACCTCCGTGCCTTTGATGGAACTAAAAAAGAGTTCTCTTCTGTTGAACTACTCTTCAATGAGCTCTACGCCGACGACTTCTACGAAAGTAAAGAAGAGACGCTCATCACCAAGGATCAGCTGAAACAGGCTCATGCCCACTTTTTCGAGCTTGGGTCAAAAGTAACCCTCACCCACTTCAAGCACAAGAGCGCTGACACTATTGATATCAAATATAACCTAGTCAATGGGGAAGGAGAAATGTTGGTACATCAATTGATCACCACGAAGGACAAGAAAATAATTAGAGCCCAAAGGTTTGAAGACGCGAAGGAGGAAGCAAGGTCGGAAGCTAAGGAGGAGGAACAGCGTCGCGAAGCCGAGATCCGAAGGGAAGAAGAGTTGCAACGAGATGAAATCCGTCGAGAAGAGTTTCGTGGAGACGAGTTACGCAGGGACGAATTGGATTGGGACGTTCGTCGCGATGAGCGCATGATGTTCCGCCGCGATGAGTTTCCCAGGGATGACTTTCGCCGAGACATCCGTCGTGACGAAAGAGACATTCGTCGGGATGAGTTCATGTTTCGTTGCATTTGAAGGCATTCTAATTAGAGAGATAACCGACCCCTCATAGTAGGATTGAGCCTCAAATGTTACAGTATTTTCAATCTAATAGGCCGACATTAATTACTCCCTATCTACACTGCTCGCGCGATCATTAGTTGCTTTTCAATCCGCAGAGCCGCATATGCTCATACTATGCACCCCGCCATGCCTGAAAGAAGGTGTGTGCAGCATAGGGCGATACATCCCGTGTTCTGTCTCACGCACAAGAGAGCGAGTATTGCTACAGAGGATGGAGAGCTCAACAAAAGTACGTAAGTCAGATCAGTCAGCTTCAACGCCGTACCTACGTACCTACCTACCATACGTGAATATATTTACTATTGCAACAAGTATGAAGGGTTCGCAATTGCTCACATTTTCCGTACGGAGGACTTAATATGACTACCTTGCTAAGTGCCGATGGCACAAGTTCGACTCTTACAAAACCATTGGGAAACTGTGTACCGTGCAAGATCTTCCATTAAACGTTGGAGTCAGTACAAATTATTGGACACGAGTGCCGTATTGAAGACAACTCAGTGGGAACAGCAAGACAAACCAAGATAAAAGACTATTGATTCCTACGTGGGGCAATAGGTCGCTCACATTGTGGACACGGGTTATCTGCTGTGATCCCACAAAAAAAAGCAAGAGGACCACTGAATGAACCCTGCCTTGTTGGCTGAACACTACATACTACGATACCTACTCATCGCTGCAAAAAGTGAGAGGAGCATTGAGGATGGTTCTTCGGTTTGCTCATAATTTCCATCGACAGTCCGCTCAAGGGAACAAACGGCACAAACGCCATACCATCAATATCATGTTCGCCATGAAGCAGCCGGACCTAGGCGCCACCGCCGCCGATACCTTCCGCGAGAGTTTTACCATTGATGACGAGGAAACGGGCAACGTACACAGCGGCAGCGATGGCAACGCGTCCATCGCACAAGCATCCAAGCCTGGTCGCAAGGGCCAGGCGGGTTGGATCCTGGCCGGGATGCTCGGGCTCGTGCTCGTCGTCGCGCTCTCCGTCGGCCTGGCCACCAGGAACAGCGGCGGCGGCGAGCCGGCCACCGTGGCGACTGCGCCCGAGGCACACACTGGCACCGTTACCACCCTGGCCGACGTTCCAACCGACGCCAACGAGGTCGAGGTCGGACCTGCTGAAGATGTCACCAGCGAGGAAACGAACGATGCGGCGAATGCCTCGGACTCGAACGCTCCAAGCCTGTTCAACGACGTTTTCTCCAGCAGCAGCGCGGACGACGCCGACGGTAGCCCCGGCGAGTCGAAGCCGTTCCAGCCGGAGCCGCAGCAGGAAGTTGGAGAAGCGGCTCTCCTCGCCGATCCCGAAGAGCTAGTTGCCGCGATCACCTCCTCGCCGACCGCGTCGCCCACCACCTTCCAGCCGACGACCGGTTCCAGCGCCATCCCATCGGTGCAGCCAAGCAAGTCCGCGTCGCCCTTGTCGCAGCCCACCAAGTGGCCGTCCTATGGTCCTACCACAAAAGTAAGTGCATTCTTTTATTTTGAATTATGTGAAAATAACAAACTCACTCACAACTCACTCTCACCAAAATCATGCAGCCCACTGATTCACCATCTGTGTCGCCGAGCGCCTCTCCCTCCAAGAAGCCCACATCCGAGCCGACCAAGCAGCCCACTAGCGAGCCCACAATTTCTCCTTCAGGAAGCCCCACAAACAAACCCATCGACCTTTCCGGCTGGACCACATTCAACTGGAGCGGTGAGACCGACGCGCCAAGCCTCTCGCCTACAAGTAAGCCAACGCCCCAGCCCACCGCCGAACCAACGAAGGAACCCACGCCCCAGCCCACAAACGAGCTGACGCCTGCCCCAACAAGTGAGCCAACTCCCGCTCCAACGAGCGAGCCAACGATCGTCCCTACCAAGGAGTCCATCGCATCACCCACCGCCCCGCCCACGCCCGCGAGGCCGTTCTTCTTCGGAGAGGAGTTCTACGTCGATCCGGACCTCGAAATCCAGATCTCCGAGGGCTTGTCCGTGCGCGCCATCGCGTGGACGGGCCAGCCAGTTCCCTATTCGAATGGCGAGCAGTCCAGGTTGAACTACCACGAGGATTCCGACGCCGCGGGCATCATTTCCATGGACCCGACC
>JALLPA010001034.1:0-12117 GCA_036939895.1 Thalassiosira exigua
ACCGTCGCTCACGTGCAAAGCGTCAGGGGCCAGCGGCGAATGTCATCCTGAACGACAACTTAGTCTATTACGTCTCTGCCTCCCTATGATATGATGTAAGGTGGGACTTTGTGGGGTGGGATCGTAAGACAACGGACACGTAAACGACGGGAGGGGGGAGGGGGGAAGGGTCCTTGTTGAGGCAGTTCTTCGACAAGGACGTGTGCTGTAAAGAGGGTGGCAAAGAACGTCAAGCATCACGGGTTGGATTGCCCTGGCCGGCATCAATGCAATAGAGGGGTAGGAAGACGACGGAGACATTTTTCGGGACTTGACGTTGCGGGCGGATGGGCCAACTGACGCCACGTCGGATGGATCTGATGCAGAGCGGAGTAGCAATTGAAACCACCGGCATCCGAGGGACGAGGACGGGGAGCTTTGGAGGGGCGAATTGGTAGCTCTGACCTAATGGGGGGAGTACAGAAACCATGGTCAGATTGAGATGGAAGTGTGAGCCTCCGACAGATTGCCGGCCGTGGGTAGGAGCCCATCGTCGAAGCTGATTTTGACGCTGGAATTCATAAAAACAATGGCGGGCAACGCCAAAACCACCTATTTTTGGCGGGTCCCCTACATGCCAGTCTCCCTCTCCATCAACATCATCATCAATCATCACCATCACGGGACCATGGCGACGGCGGCCTCCTCCNTGCCCCCGTCGCCTTCTTTTCCCAGACCCCCCCCCCCCCTCCCCCTCCCCCTCCGCCGTCGACCTCCCTCCCTCCCTCCTCGAACCATGTCGATGACCTCCCTGGGCGGCCAATTGGCCGCCCTCTCTACCGCCCGCACCTCGTCGTCCGCCGGCTTCGTCCAATCCACCTCCCGCGCGACGAACGACGCCGTCGGACGGGGCTTCGGACACTCGAGCCGTCACGGCGGAGGAGGGCTAGGAGGAGGAGGAGTGGGAGGAGGAGGAGGGGGGAGCGAGAAGTCCCGCCCGTCGATCTTGTGCGACAGCGCGCGGGAGGCGGCGGAGGTCTCCGCTTCGACGCTGCGCATCGGAGCGGTCGAGGCGTTGAGGAGGTTGGGGGACGCGGCCGCGGCTTCGACGGGATCCGAAGCGGTCCGAGAGATGTGGAACGATCCGGAGTTTGTAGGGAGCGAGGGACTGCTCTCGGCGCAGAAGTTGGAGGGGTTCGAGCGGGACGCGGCGAGTCCGGCGAGGAACGCGGAGATAGACGCGTCGATCGAGAAGCTGTTGGATTTGGTCGCGACGATGGTGGCCGAGTGTCCTCCCCCGTCCTCCGAGGAGGGCGAGGGGGGAGACCTCGCCTCCAATCCCGTCCTCCTCTCGTGCCTCCGGGTGGTCGAGTACCTCGTCCGCCACTACGCGATCCACGCCCGCTCCAACACGGCCTTGATGTTGCTGCGGACCTTCCTCCCCCTCCAGATCGCCCATCCGACCGGATATCCCCAAGTCTTCTCCCGAATCTTGTCGCTGGTGGACCTGCAGCGAATCCCCGAGTGGACGTTCTTGCGCCCGTACGCGGCGAGGGGGAGCGCTCCCGTGACCGGACGGGCGATCGCCAAGCAGATGGCGAGGGACGACGCGCTGGTGAAGGTGGCGATCGAGATGGGGAGGAGGGCGATGGAGCTCAGCCTTCGAGAGGGGAAGCTGGTCGAAGGTTCGGAGGTGCGAATCGACGGGGCGGACGACGGAGGCGGCGGGACGGCTAAGGCCGCGTTCGTCCGCAGGGGCGCGAGCGCCGCGCTGTCCTCCTCGGCCTCGGTGTTGGTGGAAGCCTTGCACGTCCAAGCCACCTCGCGGGACGCGGGGTACGCGACGGGAGGCGTGCGAGAGAACACCGTCCGGACGCTCTTCCCCGCGATCCTGTCCGCGTGCAAGTCGGGGCGCGAGGGAGGAGGACGCTACTGCGCCGAGTGGAAGGAGTGGGGACGCCTCCTGGCGTCGACGCTCGCGTCGTCGTCGTCCGCGAGGGACGACGTCGCGACGGCGCTGTGCGACGCGATCGCGGACGGCCTCCCCGCTCGGAGGCGCGGGAGCGCGGAGGGGGGGAGGTCGTTCGGAGCAGCGGCGGCCGCGGTAGCGAACGGGGGCGGCGGCGCGGCGATGACGGCGAAGGAATCGGACGACGCCGGCAGCGCCGTCCTGACGCTGCTCTCGGTCTTGGGCTCCTCGGAGGGCGGAGGCGACGACGACGACGACGACAAAGACGACGGTGGCGACGAAGGGTGGGAGGGCTACCTCCCCATGCTCCCGCCCGGACGGCGAGACGACGGCGCGCGCGTCGTGGACCACCTCGGGTGCGACCTCCCCCCCTCGACGTACAAGCGCCTCTCTCGGGCGGGAGGGGTCGCGGCCGCGGGGCTGGGCGAGGCCGTGAGGGCGCTGCGCGGCGGCGACGACGAAGACGACGAAGACGAAGCCTCGGGAAGGGACGCCCTGGCGGCGGCGAGGGCGTCGCCCCTCCTGGCCGCTTTGGTCGCTCGGGCCCTGCGACGGTTGGAGGCGGAGGCCGCAAAGCCCCGGTCTTCGCCGGAGAAGACGAAGAAGAACGAGGGGAAGAAGAAGGGAAAAGGAACGAAGAGCGTCGCTCCGGTGGACGGGGGCGCCGACGACGCAGCGGAGAAGTGCAAGGCGGATCGGGACGTCCTCCTGATCCTCGGCTTGGTACGTGTCGCCTCGACGTTCTTCGGAGGTCGGTGATGTCGCGCGCGACGGAGCAGCGGCTGCGTCTAACTCTGACGCCTTCGAGGGCATCGCGGAGAGCACATCTCATTTTCCTCGTCGTTCGTCGTGCCTCGTCCGCCCTCGCAGATCAGGGAGCCCTCCCTCTCGCCGTTGTGGCGCGCCGACGATTCCGCGCTGGCGGCCGCCGCGGCCGCGCGGACCGTCGCGTCGTACGACGAGGGCCGATCGTCGCCGCATCGCGCCGCGATCCTCGAGCGGTACCGCGCCGTGCTGGGGGCGCTGCGCGAGCTGGATCCCGCGGCGCACGATCGAGGCGTGGCCCACTTCGTCGAAGCCGTCTCCGACGCCGACGGCCCTCGCGCGGCCCGCGTGGCGCGGCTGCTGGGCCGCGACGGGGCGTCGCCCTCGCCGGGGAAGGGCGCGGCCTCCGAGAAGGGCGGGAAGGGAGCCGCCTCGAAGGATTCGGCCTCCGCGACCCTCCTCCCTCCGCGCGCGGCGTTGGAACACGCCGATCCTTCCGTCCGCCTCGACGCCGTCTCCCGCCTGAACGAGGCCGTGGAAAACGGCGAGGAGGGATCGGACGCGGACCTGGGCCGGGCCCTCCTCCGAAGGATTCGGACGGACGACGACGCCGCCGTGGCCGCGGCCGCGGGGAACCTCCTGGCGCGGGAGCTGGGGAAGCTTCCGGGATCGAAGGAGGGGGAGGAGGGCACGGACGTCGACGGCGACGACGAGGCGCCCGCGTTCGAAGACCTCGCGGACGACGCGGACGCTCTGGCCGAGGAGGCGCTGGCGGCGCTCGCGCGATGGACCTACGTGGGAAAGGACGACGACGACGGTGGCGACGCGACGTCGACGAAATCGCCGCGACGGCCGTCGAAGAAGTCGAAGGGGAACGCGATCGAGCACCCCCTGTTGCCGTGCGTGAGCATCTGCGGATCCGTCGCGAGGCTCCTTCTGGAGGGATCTCCCGTCGAGGGCACGTTCGTCGGGGGGGACGACGCGGATCTCGTCCCGCTCCGGCTTCGCGATTTGTTCTTGGGCCTCGGCGCCCACGTAGACGACGTCGTCCTCGGTACGGAGGGACGAAGCTCCCGGCTGATCGGCGAGGTTTCCAGGATGGCCTCGGAGGAGCTCCGGCACCTGCTCGGCGGCAAGGAGGGCGTCGACGCTGCGGATCTGATCGTCACGCATCCGATGGGGCAGAAGGTTTTGGCCGTCTCTTTCTGCGGCCGGGAGGAGGGGATGCCCCCGTCGGCGCTTCCAGGTTCGCTCCAGTTGCGCATTTTGCGGTGTGCCCTGCGCTCGTGTTCCGAGAAGCTCTCGTCCGAAAGCTCTCTCTCCAACAAAGAATTGGTGGACATGGCTGCCCTCGCCTTGGATATGCTTCTGTATCGACTTCGGTCCTACGCAGGCTCCCCAGGAAAGAATGACAGCTATGAGAAGGAGGAGCATTTTCTTTCGGAAGTTTGCCGGCGGTGCTTGACGTTTTTGATAGCAGAAGGCGACGGAAGGGAACTCGAGAAATCAGTGATGAAGCTGGCGTCTACATCCTCCCATGCGTCCTTCGATGGTATCGTGAAGCCTGTCGTTACCACCCTGTTCAGTTCCTCTGATTCCAAAACCACTCATGGCGATGCGTCGATTCTTTTGAATGCCTGCCTACAACCTAACGGCGGAATGGAAGGAATCTTGCGCCTCCTTGACATTGCCAACGAGACAATCGGCAACAAGAGCACCGTTGCGAAGGCATCAATTATTCCGACGCTTGCCCTGCTTGCCCATCCCGAGCGTAAGGTTCGTGAGCGCGCCATTGGAACGCTCGAGCTCTTGCGCTCGTTAGAGGGCGAGGATCTTCTGCCGATCCTCGTTTCCAAGGCAACGGACCGATCATCTCCCCTGCGGTCTTCCCTTGTGATAGATGGCGCTGACGCCCTACCTCAATTGCTGGCCCAAGCCGCCTCATCTTCCCCAACGGACCCTCTCCAGAATTACCTGCTGGAGGCCTGCAAATCCTGCTGTCTCGACGAAAAAGCGGCATTATCTGACGGGCGATGCGAGGCAACTGCAATGGTAATGTTGGCAATGGAACAGGCAGGGGAGGAAACGTTTCCCCTGTTGCAGCGGTGGGATGAAATGGGTAGAAACCTCTTTGGAGCCTTGCTTGCGTACGATCGGGAGGAGGCCTCTGCATCTCTTTCTTTGCTGCGGGATTGCATTCTCAATATGTTAAAGGGCGTGTTGGTGAAAGAGGCCCAATCCAGCATTCAGATAATGATTGGGCCATCTTCAACTGGCGGGAGAAAGCGATCGTATTCGATTGGCGCCTCGGAGAGTTTTACTACCTTGACGCCATATCCAAACAGCATGCTGGAAAGTATCCTCGAGGGCCTGTCTGCCCCAAACTCTTCCCTTCGTTTGTCCAAGAATTTGGTGAAGCTGGTCATTTCCCGACCATCCTGGTCGAATGGTGTCTTTCCGAAGTTGAAGGGCAAGTGGAAGAATGCCGTGGCATCAGCCCTGCTCATGCTTAGAACCCGGAACGACGATGAGTCTGCGGGTGCGGCCCTACTTGGCCTTTCATTGAAATGCTCTGACTTCATCCAACTGCTAAAGGGGGCCACAGACGCTCAGCCAGACCTGCATCAATCTTCCATCTTGGTCATAACTGATTGCATACTCGGAAAATTAGATGTATTGGGCAGTAACAGAGAGGTGAACAAGCTCTCTTCGGAACTGTTTGACCAATTGCTGTCCATGTCCTTAGTGAAGGTAACAACCGCAAGTGACGGTGGAGGGCGAGACTACACAAGGGTAAAAATTCTGCAGACTCTTTTGTCGGTGCACACGCAGTACCAGTTGTCACATTTGGAAAAGGATGGAAGCAATCATTCTTCGCCAAGAAGAAAACGCAGTCGGTCCCATTCAGACGTAGGGGGATCAAACACAATGGCTTCGCAGGCAGATCTCCTTGTCGGGCTCCTTGGCGGAAATCAATCGGTACTGATACCATTGCATTCCGGTCGCGGAAGAGCATTATCGCTGTCCCTCCTGACTTGTCTATGCGAAGAATCACCATCCATGGTTGTACCGTCGCTGTTACCAGCTCTGATGAATTTGGCCGAAGATGTGAATGCGCTGGGGGATGCTCTGGCTGCTATCGTGCCTTCATATTGCAAACATGCGCCAGCAGCAAATTTGTCAATCACGAACCTTCTAGAAAGCTTTCTCGGTAGGATAGTCTCTGTCGCTGACAATGAGACATCGAAGTTCCATTTGCTAGATTGCATGGTGGATGCTCTAAAGTCTCTCCCTACAAAGGAGATGTCAAGCGATGCGATCGCTTCCTTGGCTGCATGCTCCATGGCCCTTCAGGCGAGGACAGGAGACGAGGGGGATGAGAAAATGTCAAACTCAGACGTCGATTCTCCGACCAGACTAGACCTGCGTGTGCTCGCAAGAACAACCACTGCAGCCAAAATTGCTGTCTCACGTTCGCTGTTGCAGTATGCAGAGGATCTCCTGTCATATGTTTACGGCGTTTCAGCATTGCCCGCTGATTCAAAAATGAGGACGAGCACATTGGAGGTGGCATCGCTTGCTCTTCGAGGACCTGACTTGACAGAAGGTATAACCCCATCTGTGGACTATTCCAAGCTCTCTTCCTCCAGGTGCCGAGCAGTGTTATGCCTGACGATCAACCTGCTTCAAAGCGTCAGAGACACTTTGTCTTCTCCTGCAGTCAGAAGATCCGTTCGGAAGAGCAGAGGGGATGACGCCAACCTTTGCCTCCGTCTGTGGGATGGGCTGATGAACGCTCACGCAAATGCAGTGCGTGCACGCGCAGAGCTGGTGGATAAGGGCAAGATGGGTGCCCTTGAGAAGCGGTTCTGGGACGCTGTTCCGGCTGCAACAGGAGAATGTCTGGAACGCCTCCAGAATTTGCTTCCTGTACCACATTTCTTGGCTTCAGTGTCATCTGCTTTCGTAGATGAAAGCGCAGATAGCTACATCCGGAAGAAGGCGATAAAACTTCTGGCTGATCGCGTTGTCGAAATAAATGCCGACTCGCCCGAGGCCGCACTTTTCCTTGAGATGGTACCTGACCTTGTGGCACAGGTCACAGCTGATCGGCCCAAGGCTGAAGATGGAGAGGGCTCCTCGGCACTTATTCGCCGCACCATCATCATTCAACAAGGCGCACTCATTGCGATTGAGACCTTTGCCAGGTCTCTCTATCCATCGTCAGAGAGTAGCAAACAGGCAGCAACTGCAGCCGCGGCGTTTCTGCCAGCCCTATCGGCTGTCGCGAAGGTCTTGGATAGTGCCGCATCGGCCATTGGCGAAAATTTGTCGTTGGGCATGGCTGAAGCTGAATGCCAATTGATTAGTTCAAGCTCTCTCTGCGCGTCCAGACTAGTCACAACGCTTAAGGCCCGTTGCCTGCCACAGCTCCCTGCAATCATCAAGCCGCTCATTGCTTCCCTCAAAGCAGTCAACTCTTTGCTGAGTCACAAAGATGAGACCAATCGAATTTCATCCACTGGACACTTGCTACAACTCTCTATCTTGAGGACTCTTAGTGACATTGCTCAGACGCTTCCTCAGTTTCTTCTGCCACACCTTCCTTCATTGTTTTCCAATAATGCTTTGCCGTCCAAAGCGTTGCGGCTGGATAATGATGGAGGGAATCATTCTGTCAGTGCTGCTGCAACGCAACTTGAACACACTCTGGCAACCAAGGTCAATATTCGTCAGCTTGTGCCTGTCCTCAGCCAATCGCTATCAAAGAATTTATCAGATGGCGACATGAACTGGGAGGATGCCTGCTCTACCATCAATGTCATGCACATTGCGGTGGAATCCGCTCCACGCTCGCAGCTGACCCCTGTAATTGGGAAGATTTTCAGGGGACTTGTGATGGCATATGGCTACGAAGGCGATGATATCTGCAGGGCGAAGATGCTTCAGCAGGCTAATAAGTGTCTTCTGTCCCTTGTCATGAAACTGTCTGAGGCCCAACTGCGCTCTCTGTATGCTAGACTTCGCAATTGGAGGGGTGATATTGAAGAGGAAAGTAAGACAGAATCTTCATCTGTCCGTCGTTTTGCCTTCTGGAGCCTCTCTGCCGAGCTGAGCAAATCATTACGGAGTATCTTCCTGCCGTGTTTGGCCAGCGTACTTGCAGATGTGTTTGACGAATTGGTGAGTCCATCTTGACCTATCTAGTTTCTTCTTCTTGTTCGAACCTTGACTTTCACTATCTGCCAATTCTTAGGAACTGGCTGTTGCATCTTTGTGCAAAAGCAGCAAAAAAGAGGGGGGTTCGAAACGTCGCCGCGTTGAGGAAGCAAGTTCGACCGCTGAGGACATTGAAAAGGTGAAGTCGCTTCAACCCCTTCTGATGTGCTTAACATCAGCATTTAAGGCCGATGCGCACGAAGGTGGTGACTGGACTCGAGGGGATGACAACCAGCGGTACAACATTGTACGTCTTTGTCAGCCTTGTCGCACCTTATACTTGTTTAACTATTTACCATTCACCTCATTCACTCTTGCTTTCTTTGTTGAAAGATTCTTAGCCACTTAGGCAAATTGCTCCTGGCGCAAGTTCCACAAGACCTTCCCCTCCTGTCTGACCAGGCACCAAACGAGCAGGCCTCAACCAGTGCCTACCGACAGCTCGTTCTGGGAATGGGGACGCTTGAACATGGGAACGTAGTCGGCTGCATCACAGCCCTGGCTGCAGCTGCTGGAAATGAACAGCTATGGAAGCCTTTGAACTTCTCGGTGTTGGAAGCCTGCGGGAACAAACGGTCGGAGGTCCGCAGGGCAGGCGTAGGCTGTCTTCTATCCCTTATAGACACGATTGGGGAAGAGTACATGGTGCTGCTCCCTGAATGCCTTCCTGTACTCTCAGAGTTGCTAGAGGATGACGAGGAGATTGCAAGCTTGGCCAAGCAGTGCGTGCAACAGGGTGAAGAGCTCCTCGGCGAGAGTTTGGAGGAGAGCTTACGTTGAGGATTGTTGCCAACGGGTGTAAACATTTGCAGTTGGATTTTCGGCCAATTCCTTGGCAAACCAATGGGTATGGCATCAAGTACATATGAGCCTGGGGTTGCAATGGCGGGACAAACATGGGAAGAGGTCCAAGGAGAATGTCCAATTTCTCGGTGCGCAAAAGTGTTTTGCTCATTAGGATGGACTGATGGTTTTGTGGGCCCAGAAAATACCACTCAGATGGCTGGTTTTCGGAATCGCAACATAAAAAATTGCGCAGAACTTCTTTTTGAACGGTACCTTACCCTTTATTGCACTATTGGTATGGTCGCTTGTACCACAGTGCTTTCTTCATGAAACTCAATAGGAGTGCGCTTTCTCATTGAATAATGTAACTTAGTGAGAAAGAGTGCCTCTGGGGGCAAGACTTGAGCCAAGAAATGCGAGTATACTAGTTCTATCCATTCACTTTGTACTACTAATATTATTAACATAAGTTTCAACATCCACTGGTGAACCTTAGACCATAGTGAATATCAATCTCACAAGTCGCAAAGTAGACTATATCTCAAGCCTTATCAACGGCTGAACAATTTCTGCTCATTTCAGTATAGAATGGAGAAGCCCGATGAAATTTGCTCTTTTTGCAGCCCATTCAGCGTGATGCTGAGATACACGGCTAAGTTCATTCAGATCATGCTCTCCTGATTGATTGTCTTGTTTGCTCATCGAGAACTGCATTCAAACGTTTAGATCGCGTAGCTAAGGTTTTCCGAGCGATCTCGGGCGAAAGAAGATTCTCGATGCCAACAACTTGATCAAAGTCCTCATTCTTGGAAAATTCAGCATGCTTGGTTTTGGGGTCGGAATGTTTCCTACGGAGATTGCAAGCCGCTTTATTTCTTGCGCGTTTCATTGCCTCGTAGTCTTGTTCAGAATACCAAAGGCTGGAAGCAGATATTTCCCTACGTGATTCGATGAATTTCATCTCGCTTTGGGGGGAAAAACCGACTGACTTGAGATTAGGGCCCTCAACAAAGTCTGACATAAGATCAGAGTCCTTCTTGAAGTCGACTATGAGATCAATCTCTGGCAATTCATCACAAACCTCATCCCAGGAGCAACGCAGGTGCTTGAAGTTGACGATAAGGTCTGACATCTTCTCTGAGACTAGTTCGACTGGTGAAGGGCCAGGTGAATGTTATTTTGTGGTATCGCCACTCTGAAATGTCCGTGGAAATGAGCTCTGTCATGGAAGAGCCGCTGAAAGGTCCGCCACCTCACTTCCGGCAACAGGTGTGTAGTATTACTTACCATATCTAGTAAAACGTGCCTCTCTCCTCTCTCTTGGGCCGAGTCCACTTGCTCCAATGGGGCGGAACGAAGTAAATTGGTTGATATGCAATATTTCATTCAGAAAATAGATGACTCTTTTCTTTTTAAACAGCAGGGCGGGGGCGGGGCACCTGCGTGCGGGCCTCGTTTTGAAGTTGTGTATGTTGAAGACCTCTTCTGTGTTGTCAACCTCTTGGGCAAGCGGGAAGGAATGCATACGAACCACCATACGACATGCACACTCGATATTCCATCCGCCCGGCCGGACGAGGAACGGGACTCGCGCGTTGGTATCGTATCGTAACCTACTTATCAAAATTAGAATAATTTTGCTCGGATGGGACGGAAGGAAGTCAAATTCGGCCAGCTTCTTCTTAGGTTAAATGTACATTCAGAAAGAGAGGAAAACAATAATGTAGGAATTCCTACTAAAATATAAAATTTAAGAAAATATTTGTGTGAAAGCGAAACCTTCTAAATTAGTCCAATGTTCCATGATATTGTGTGGCAGATCGATCGCGCGACGGATCGACGACCCATCCCATCAGGGGTTAATATCTTCTAACCCCTGCATCCCATGCAGGGAACCCCAGGGGAAAGCACCATCCAAAAAAGGAAGAGGGAAGCCGAGAGAGGGAGGCTTGAGAAGAAAGGATCCCAACACAGCCTTACATTTTCGCTACCCTTAGTTCATACCTCCACTTTCTCAGGAGTGACCTACACCAGATCCCGGCGTAGCGGCCCATACATTAGCACCTATCCTCTCGATTTCGTCCTACGGAACTTGATTGCGACACACGGTTGATCTCCATAACAATATCTGTGCCTCACCTTGATCATGGAGTAAGCCTTCTCGATCGTGATCTATGTCAGACTCCATCATGACCTACCTCGCCTTCAATTGGGAATGGGAACTCTATTGGACCTTAATCACGCTATAGCTATATGTCCTCGATTTCATTCTACTTTATTGCAAACATCCTTATCCTCGATTACATTCTACTTTTATTGCAAACATCCTTACCAAGCCGAACCCGTACTTACTGTTTGTCAACATGATTTCTATTTTGACTTTGTCATTGTTGGGGGGTCAAAACATTACCATTTATATTGAACATCTCCTAGCTTTCTATTTTGAAGTTATTGAGATGGTTTAAAATGTGTGGTGAATAACCATCTAACAGCAATAGTTAAGCTAGTCAGAGAAAATGCGTCTCAACCTTTATTTTCCTTTGGTTGAATAAATTTCACTTGATATACCTATCATAGGCACTTCGGTCCAAAGGCCTTTATGTCACGATCGGAACCCAGAGGATATCCACTGACAATATCCACATACGTGAAATAGCCACTGTTGGTTTTCTATCGACTGCCAAGATCCAAAGTACGACTACGCGTACGAATCAGCCGATTAAGAGCCCTATCGGTTGAAGAGCCCAACAGGTTCGCATTGTAAGAATGGCCTGTGTTGGCAGATTGGAATGATCGGCAAGATTTCCCATTATTGCTTATGCTTTTGAATTCCTACCTGGAACCAATTGAAGGTTTGAGAACCAAGGCTGGTCTTGAGGCTTCTCAATCAAACATTTGGAATATTAAACATTCATATCTGTAGACGAGCATACAGCCACAGCAAGCCGACCAGATCAGGAGCGTATTTGCCGCTCCCGTCTGCCGACCATGCTTGCTGCTAGCTTGACACCTACAAGCAGTAGGATTATTGCGACCATTTCAGTCCAGACCACTTTCAGTTTCTAAACCTATTACAATTTTCATTTTTGTCTGAATTTAATCATCTCTCCGCATTTAGTGCCTAGGTCAGCACCGTGTAAAATGACTTGTGGATAGAGATGAATTGAAAAATATGATAGTAATATTATGATTTGGACTTGTATAGTAATGTTTGCATGTGCAAGCAGTATTAGGGGTGGCACTCGTAACACCGCCAATAATTTTTTTTTATGAAAATCACTCGTAGCTGGTCTTAGGGGTTTTCAAACATGCTAATTAAGATCTAGCTAAAATTTTTCGAAATTTTTTGACCATAAGCCCACTAATAGGCACCCGAAAGCCGTCGGGCGTGATATCTA
>JALLPA010001035.1:0-14522 GCA_036939895.1 Thalassiosira exigua
TTTGAACATGAAAGGGAAATATCTCCGCGCGACTGGGAAATTTCCCTCCGTCACGAAAAAAACATTTGATTTGAAAACTGTAGTAAATGTATCGTACTCTTTTACGCTGCCGCGCAGGCGCAGTGCTGACACGCGCCACGCGCGCGGCCGCGAATGATGGCTTGATTTTTTACAATCGACTTGCTTTTAGCGACGTTACGCAAGTAAATAAGATTTCCTGAATACATCGTTTGTTATCCCTAGTACAAGCCAAACTGGGTATCAAAATGGATAAATTTGCGGTTTTGCACGCTCCGTTTACGTGACACTGCCGACCCCTCAAGTGAGGCTGGGTGCCCAAAACTTCTTCCGATACACTTCCCATTGATGGTATGACGCCATAGTTTGGCCGGATCCGCGGTTTTTTTGTCGTAGGGGAGGGAATCCACACCATGGTCTGGTCTCTTTTTTGGCGGAATTGAGGCAAAAAAAATATACCCATTTGGGTATCAATTTTAGAGCACGTAGAAAGTATGTATCCTCAATCTCGGCGCTTGACGCGCTCGAACGACCACGCGCCAGATCCACAAAAAATCTAGAGGACCCGCGAGTCCGAAGGCTCCGCAGCGCCCAGCATGCAAAATGGCGACCCCATTATCCAGGGAGCTTTTCGGCCCTTGGGTGAATAGTCGCAAGTCTCCACCACGGGCGAAAAATAAGCTAGGAACGGGATTTAGTGGCGACGCCGCGGCCGGGCCGAATTTTATGCCCATATGGGTATAAAAATTCTTTTTTTCCTAGCCTTTAGATATTTAAAATTTATCTCCAAATGGGTATTAAAACCGTACTACGGATAGTTATTGACTCCATCGCTTGAGGGCGCACATGTACCTAAATGGGGGTTCTCAGCCTCTAATTTTTGTTTTTCTTGCTCAGTGGCCTTACTAACTTCAGGAAAAAACGGTTCAATCCCATGTACTTGGGGAATTTCTGCTAGCACGGTACTTCAATCGTTATGGCGATGAAATAATCATCGAGCTCGCCGTCGTCGCTGGTCTGATACTTGGCTGGCTTGCGGCTCTTCTTGGACCAGCAAGCCTGTTTCTTGGCCTTGCCCTCGCGGTGAGTTTTTTTTGCTCCTGTACAGCGATTGAAGTGGCCAGTGTGGCTGCGGTGCTTGCGGCCCAATTGGAGGACAACGTTGTCCTCTGCCTCGTCGGCCTCGATGTCACTCTCGCGGGAGTCGTACTCCTCGCGGTCGTCCTTGCGGTCGCTTTCGGGACTTTCCTCCTCGTGGGATTACTCATCGTCGTCGACGTTCTTCATATGGGCCTGTTCAGGTTTTTCTGGTTAAAACGGACAGACTTTGCGCGGTCGTCAGAGCGCCCTTTTTGGGCCTCCTCTTCGCGGTTTCAGGTGTTTAGGCCCCGTCAGGGCTTCTTTCTTGCGTGGATTTTTGCCGCACTGCATCCACGTGTGCCCAACTGGTCCGTGAAGTGGACACGTGAGCGTCTTGTGCTCACCGGGCTTGCAAGGCTTTTGATCACTCCCCTTGTGAGCACGGTACTGACGGCGCTTGTTCCTTTGATCCTTCTTGCGGGGAATGTATCGCTCCATGTCGTCTCGCGTGGATTGCTCACACTTGTCAGTGTGCTCGGCCTTGGCTTGCTGCTTGTGCCGGGGGTCCTCGGCACGCCAGACCACCTCGTAGGTCTTACCACTTCTCGCATCCTCCTTGGCCGTGACATCAAAAACAATCTTGAACATCGTCCCAAGTTGACGTGGACAGCCTTTTCCAGTCAAGCGCCATGCTACACGGTGCTCCACACAGTGCGTAGCCCAGTACCACAATAGTTTCTGGTCCTCTTATGGCATCTTCTCCATTCCAGGCTGAAAATACTCGAGGTAACGGATAAGTTTCTCGAATCGGCGGCAATGTTCCATCTCCGACATGACTGGTTCCTTCTTGATCCGCCAGAATCCAGAATCCACCTGGTGTCAGGTAGGAAATCATAACCACTCGCATGCCTTTCTTGTCCAGAATTTTTGAAGTGAATTCGAGAAGCATCTCTCAAAATTTGTCAGTGGTCCTGAGAGAAACCTCGGAATACTTCTCCTTGATGAGGTTGTGGTAGGTGACATGACCTGGGCAGAAAAGAACCTCTTGGAAGGTCTTGAACAATTGGGTGTCCCGACACGAAATCAGGCATGGTGTGCCCGTAGCAATCTCAAACTATTCCGCGTCCCCATTGTAGGGAGTATACTGAAGAGCACCAAAGAGGATGTACAAAGTAGCTCGGCTAAATAAGTGAGACGTTATTCTACTATTTGCCGAGCGCCATGATCTCGAACATCGTCGTCGCTGCCGCGAAACATCGTTCGTGTGCTGCCGTTGGGTGCTCGCCCCATCGTGTGGCTGTGAGCCAACACGCTGGCACCGTCTGGCCATCAACCCGCCAGGGTACGTTCCACGTGGAACAATAACTACATGTCACCTGGATGGGGGCCTGCAATAATAGAACCCAGATATGAAACCAACCGCTGGACAAGATGTGTGTCAATCTACCCGAGTAGGTAATTTTTGGTCATATATAGAGCTAGTTAGTGACCGACCGTCAGAAAAATGGGAGAATTTATACCCAAGTAGAAATAATCCGGTCAAGGGGATGCCAGGGGGCCTCGTCATGCCTACTTATTTTTCTCTTCAGCCTGTCATTTTGTTCGATCCACACCCATGAGCCACACCAGCACGAAGAGAGGTCAGTGAATGGTCGTTTGTAATGGTGGGATGGCCATGGTGACGAGTAAGGAGGTATTATAACCGTAGTTATCCTACCACTATCACCCCCCCCCCTTGAATGTGGGCAAGTACAGCAAGTCCACAAATGAAAGTGGAGAAAAGAGCTAGTGGAGGAGAACTCCTGAAAGGAACCAAGAGGTCCGAAAAGGAACCTTGTTATTGTGTAGTTCCAAACCCGAAACCAATAAGAGACCATACCACCAAAATAAATCCAAACCAAAACCTGTTCAGATTTAATTGCCCACCATATTTCCCACCGAATTCTTCATCAGCCGAAACTTCATCCAGTTTCATCATTCAGTCCAGCATCACCCCCCCCCCCCCCCCCAGAAGTAAATACCGGTGGGATGCCACAAAAGCAACCCAATACACTTCCTCAGCAAATGCGCAAGGTTGGCGTGTGGTGTTGACAACTGAAACTGATATCCCCCCCATTCCGAGGTGGATGGCCGCGGCGAAGCCAACAGCAGCAACGTCGCTTTTTCGAGGCGGGTATCCCTGCCCCCCTCTGGGGTGGACGTCCTCGAAGGCGGTGCCAACGAATATGGCGGCTCCATGGTGGCGGGAGGTGGGAGGGAGAAGATTGAGGGGACGAGCTTGAGATACTTGCAGCGGGAGGAAAGGCCACCATCTCCGGAGCCAAAGGCTGAACAGAGGGAGAGTACACTGACCCCATCAACACCAGCGGCCAAAAGGAGAGCAGGAGCCTTGGCAGTGGCCGGATCATCTGGAAGTAAGAGCGGGGTTAGCACAAGAACCCCCGCCAGCGATGACCCCTTGCTGGCAACAACCTCATCCGTCGTTGCGGGAGGGAGTGGCACAAGTGCCGCACCGTCTGGGGCACCAGGCAGTCGGAGAGGCAGAACGAACGTCGCTGCAACTGCCGAGGCCCAAGCAGGAGGGTCTAGTTCCACAGTTGGACCCTCAAGCACTACCAGGTGGCACTCGTCCAGTACCTCGAAAGGCAGAGGCGTGAGCGCGACGTCGCCAACGGGCGTGGGTGGGCAGGAAGGCAAGGAGTACGCCTCCGCGTTCGGGCTCCACGTCCACTGTGCGTGGAGCGCAGCAACCTCAGCGACAGAGGCAGGGAGCTTGGGAGAACCGACAGAGAGTGGTGACATAGATGCCGATGGAGCCAGGGCGCCGTGAGACGCAGCAATCGCGCGCTCGAGCCCGGCTGTCTCGCAGATGAGGGCTGAAGTCGTGCATTGATCCAGGCGGAACTCCCGTTTGAGCCGCGTGCGCTTGAGACGCTCCCGGATCTATCACTTCCCCAGTTTATATTGGGTGGCTCGCCATCCAATGCTTGGTGGTAGGCGGCGCGGAGGCACAAGGCAGATAGCGGCAAAGCTCGGCTGCCACGTGCCGGTGGCAAGAGGGGCGGCTTCCCTGGAAGCAAGGCGGGCCAACTCGGCCATAGCCGAGGCTGTCTTGCGGGGTCGGTCGCAAGCAAGAAAAGAAGGGACAATTCCTCCCCAGGAATGATTTCCTCATTCTCCCACGGGGCCACCAGTTGCTGGACGGGCCGTGGAGTCGTCGGCGCGCCGTCCCCTTTTTGGTCGGGTACATGAACCGCCAATTGCTCCCCATGGCAGGCAGGAGGTTTGACGCCTCGAGGCCCGCGCCAACCTGTGTGGGCGGTAAGATCCTGGGCGAGAAGGAGGGCTGCTACCCCCCCATTCACGGGAGTGTCTCCTGGCAATCCGGTCCCCTGCGAGGCCCCCTGGTTGCTGGGTGGGCAGGAGGGCCGCTGGCGCACCTTCCCCCTTTCTGGTAAGTACTTGACCTGCCAGGCGCCCTCCAATTTGAGCAGGAGATTGACGACACGAGGCCCGCGTCACTCCATGTGACCGGGGGGATCTCGGGCGGGAGGAAGGCAGACAACCCTCCCCATGCATGGGAGCGTCCCCCTGCAAGGCGTCGTTGCCAGCCAGGACGCACCCCGTTGTGGGGACAATCACGGCTCGCCCTGTCACAGAGACAGCCGTGGGCGTGAGTAGACGGTAACCCCCCGTCGGTGCGACGAGACCGTAACCCCCCCGGCGGTTCCCGGGGAGGGCCGGACTTCCGTAGTCATGAGGCCGCGTGACGGGGCTTGGGGAAGGAACCGGCCGCTGATGCCCGAACGACCCAGATGGCTAAGTCAGACGTCATGCCAGGCGCCATCTATGCCATGAAGGCACCGCCCGCCCCAAAAGGAGGGTGTGGGGAAGCCAAGGATGGTTACCGTCGCCTCGTGGCGGATCAACAACGGCCAAAGACGGCGATCCCCGCGGGGAGAGGGCGGGAGTGGACGGAGGGTCCGGCGAAGGTAGGATCCGTGTGCTTTGCCCCCGAGCAGAACAACGACGGGCGTCAAACTCTACAGGGGGAGGGCAGGAACGGTCAAATGGAAGAAGGGTACGGGAAAGTCAAGGACGGTGGGCTTCGCCACCGGGCGAGTCGACGACAGGCAAAGTCGTCGAGCCCCGCGGGGGTGTGAGTGGGGCGAAGGCGGGCAGCCCATGGGGTCCTCACCCGTCAGGGGGGGGGGTGCAAATGCGGGCAGCTCGTGGAGCCGTCACCGTCGCGGAGGTGCTAAGGCGGAATCCCGTGGAGCGTCGTCGTAGCTGGGGAGCAAAGGAGGGGTCCCATAGAGCCGTCACTTCGCAGGAGGGCAAGAGCGGACGGCCCGTGGAGCCGTGGACGTTGTTGGGGGTGCTAAGGCAGCAGCCCATGGAGCCGCGGACGTTGTTGGGAGTGCTAAGGCGGCATCCCGTTCAGCCGCCGCCATCGCTAGGGATCGAAGGAGAGGGTCCATGGAGCTGTCACTTTGCTACAAAGGAATCAGCATAAGGGCTCGTGGCGTAACATGGTGGGATGACCATGGTGACAAGTAAGGAGGTATTAGAACCATAGTTATCCTACCACTATCAGTTTGTGGTCTTGGCTCAGGCGAATTGTTTCGGCCACACGGTTTTGGCGACGGCCACACTGCGTCAAAAGTCCCACAAAGTCATTTCGAGCGCATCAATAATTATTTCCCGCCACGATAGCTCCAATTGCAAGCTTCCACCAGGATCATGACAGGATGCGTGCGTAAGCGCGCACCAAGTATATTAGGATATCCATCTATTTTAGCAACAATATGCAACACATTCAACTTTATTTTACGTGCTTGCGATACTTACATGACATTGTGGCGTGTGGAACCTATTGGTGTGGACGGGCCGACACGGGCATTGTGGGCGCCTTTTTTTGGCTGTCCAACGTTGTTAGGCTAGGAGAGCAAATGAGAGTGCCTTTGTGTGGCTGAGTTGGTTCGCCAACCCCACATACAAATCCACAAAGGAATAGGTACATGGGGGCATTGAAGGGCAGAAGATATCCGACGAATCATGCACCAAGTAAAGATCCATCAACGATCGTCGACCGATTGAATCAGCCCTCCCGTAAACACTTTGCTGTCACAATTTCGGCAGACCATGCTGCAGAAGTGCTGCTGCACTGCATTCAACTCCAATACATTAGTTCGATAGCATTTGATAATGGATCACCGACTCGCCGCCGCCGCCACCATCGCCACTACTTGCGCTCAGGCACCAGAGGTCGCTGCCTCTCCGCACCGATTCAGTCCCTCCGTGCTGCCCAAGGGCCTCCTGCAAACACCTCTGCCTCCTGTACTACTATATCGCTCAAGTCGCTACGTGAGGGAACTTTTCCCACTGGTTTTCGTCCTTCTCGTTGTACTCTTGGCACCGCACTCTCCACTGTCACGGTCGGCCAATCTTCCGGGGCTAGGGTCCTACCCCCTTTGCCCACCCTGTTCCCACCCTTTCTATCCCACCCTACACCCACCCTTTTCATGGCCTATGGCGGTCATGGCCACATCTGCTCTTTGCGACAGATGGCCATTGGAGGCAAGGAGGGTGGAATTTCCTAGTAAATGTCCCTCTTATTGCCAACTCATTCATTCGCCTGCCTAGTAAGGAGGAAGCGGTGTCTGCCCAACTGAGGTGGCGGAGCCACAAGATGAACAATGCGAATGACACAAGAGTACATAAGTACAATGGGCTCCCGCAAAGTACGAACCAGCGGAATGGTCATTCTAAGTGTCTACCCCTCTAGGCTTAGTCAAAATGCACTTCAGTTTTTGCAAGAGAACTCATTATAGTATGGATCATGCATGATATGGCCTCATTATCTCGAATATTTTGGTACATAAATAGCAGATTTCTTTCCAGCTGAATTCTTCTTGTTTTCAAAGATACTGCCCATTATAGAAACTTTGGCTGTTGTGTTTCGTTTTGGTCCCTGTTGTGCAGGGCTTGGCTGCTGAGTGGGTTGAGTCTTCAGTTGAGTGGGTTGAGTCCTCGGTCCTTCGAAAGTTTCTTCTTCTGAGTTTCGTACTGGTGAGCCTCCAGTTGCATCGATTCCTTCACTATTATTGCGAGATCTGTCGACAGGCCCTTCATTGTTTCCTGAATGTTTAGCAGAAGGAAGACGGGAAAGTTCAGATGACGCAGAAGAGATAATCTCATCTACCTCCTCCGCTTCATCTTGTTCCGCTATTTCCTCTAATACTTCGTCATTACCAGCATCACTTTCGTGATCCGATTCGTGATCCGACAGCTTGTCACATTCCATCTTGGTAACAAATTCAACCACTTGGCTCACTGCTCCCATCTCCTCATCAAAACCTTCCTCCCCTCTTGCAATGCCAACCTTTCCTTTGCCGTCATTGAAGTAGTCGCCATGATCCACCCTGTCAAGGCTGTCATCATCATCACTCGTGTTATGAAGTGCCTTTGGGCTGTCCTTGGGGCCTTCATCTCCTTCCTCGGCAATACTGTCCAACTTTTCCTCATCCAAATTGTTGAATTCAGAGGCTAAGTCATTCATGTCGTGCTCTTCTTTAGGGTCATCTGCCTTTTTCCACTGTTGGTGATGGGACATAAGGAACAAATTCATATCTCAGTTGGAGCATGCCGAGACGAAATCAGAAGTTCAGATGACAGTGCGACTCACGAGCGATGCCATGAAACTTCCATCTCTATATCTCAGAAGATTTTCAAGACCAAACAGCTCCCCCTTCCTGTTTTTATCTTGCGCTACCCCTCTGAAGATTTGAGGCTGGTTTTTCCCATCCGTGTTGTGCCCAAGTGTTTGCTTCTTCAGCTGCACCTTGTAGACTTGGCGGGCATAAATCAGCTCCTCTATGGTTCCTCGAGCTACCAGGCGCACAGTATCAACATTCCGTTTTTGGCCTATCCTGTACGCTCTATCTTGGGCCTATTAAAAGAGGATGCGTTTGAGAATTAGGCATGTGAATGAGGTGCTTTGTCAATGCAACAGTTTTTTCGAGGTAAGACTTTGACTGACCTGCTCATCATAACTGGGGTTCCAATTCACTTCGAAATAGGAAAGCCTAATTAATTAGTATATGAAAATACTCTCGGCGACGACGAAATTTAGCCTTACCATCGAAAAGGATGACCTTATTCGCTTTGGAGTGGATTCGGTGAGAGGATGTAGAACGATCGTAAAACTGACACCCAACTGAGGACTTACCCCGAGTCAGATTCAGCCCAAGGCCACCTGCTTTGGTGCTGATAAGAAAGATTTCGATGTCCCCTTTTTGGAACTAAAGAACAAGGCCTTTGTGAGAAGAATGCAGGAAGTATTCGACATAATTTCCCTCGAGAGGCTCACCTGGTTCACTAGGGATTGTCTCTGCGACGTTGGAGTCTGCGATATAAATTGGCATTGTCAGCTATTTCATGCACTTGGAACTGCAATACATTTGATATCTTACCTGGCCATCCAGCCGAATATTCGTCCAGCCTTGGGTCTTCAAAACTGTTAGTATTGTTAAGGTTGCTGGAAAAACAAAACACATATGATCGGTCTCACCCTGATGTGGTTTTGGATAAGATCCAAACTAGCCGTTGAGTGCGAGAAGACAAGTATGCGGTTTTGCCTCCGCAGGTACCGCCGGAGGAGGTAGTCCAGGGACTTCATCTTGCCGGAGAGCGTGACGTGATCGTCCATGATGCCATCGCTCTTCCAAACGGTGCCCCCGGGGAGTTCCCGCAACATGTCCGGAGTCAAGGCGACTCGGGCGAATTCGAGCTTCTTCTTCGCTTCGGGTCCGGACTCGCACCGGTCCACTTGGAGCAAGCTTGGGTGCGAAGAGATCTTGTACAGCTTGTTCATCGCAGCGAACGTAATGCACATAGGGCAGTTCTTCAAAGCAGAAAAGGCACTGTCAGGTTGAGAAAAATAGTGAAGAGCAAGTGATACTTCAAACCTCACTTGGCAACAGATATATTTGTCATCCAGCACATCCTCGTCGATGTCGTCGGGGTTTCCGATCGCCTTCTCGTGCGAACTTATCCACAAGACGGCGCCGGGATCAATTTGAGGTTCCCCGGGCTCAGCGCGCCTCGGGTTGAACGGGTACTATTTCAAAGTAAAGTATTGACGTAAGATGTAGATGCCGGAGAGTCGACGACCGGCACAACCTCGCGAGCCTACCTTGTAGCAACACTTCTTCTTCGGAATCAGTTCTTTCTTGTGACGTCTCTGATAGTTGATTTGCTCCTTGTGCGTTCGCATCTGGGAAGGTGGAAAACGGGAAGAACGTCGAGGAAACGCAGCGTAAGATGTAGATGTTGGAGAGTCGACGACCGGCACAACCTCGCGAGCCTACCTTCTTGTAGCCCCTGAAATACTGCTTGTTGACTCCGCAGTCACAGGGCGCGTTTGCCATGCGCAGCAGCCAGAAATCCGGGAGGCTGAGAATGTGCCGATACATCCGCTTCTGGAGGTCCGACAGCTCGCAGAAGACGACCTTCTCCCGCTTCTCCGTGAGGGAGTCCCGCAGGACGTCCTCCTTCTTGCGCTCCAGGTAGGCGGGGTTGATGATGCCCCTCAGGAACTCCCCTTGACGCTCCGACAATTTCAAGACCTCCTCCTTCGTGTCCTTGGCCCGAGCGTACATGATCGGCTTGGAGATCTCGTTCTTGAACTCCTTTATGTCTCCGAGCAGGCCCGGACGGACGAGGTCGATCAGGTAGTACAGCTCGTCGTGGTTGTTTTGCATCAACGTTCCCCTGTAGAAATCCGAAAGCACGGCAGTTGGGCATAAGGGGTCTCTGAAACAACGTGAGGCATGAGCATAATAAACACTCACGTCATTCCGATGACAGGACATCCGGAATTGTCGCGGAGATCCGCGAGGCGCATGTACCCCTGAGACTTGCCTGGTGTTACAATAATCAATTGCATTGTAACGTACTTCTATCAACAAAATGAAATGCGATAATCATCACGCTGAGTGCGTTCCTCACCGTTCTTGAACTCGTGGAACTCGTCCACGATGACAAGGCTCCATTCCACGGTAGCGATCTGGTCGTAGTCCCCGGCCCTGATGAACAGAGACTTGCCCACGATCAGGATGGAGTCGAGGCCGTCCTTGATCCGATCCAGGGCCTTCTCGCGGTTCGGGCCCTGGTAGACACCGACGTTGAAGTGGCCCCAAGTCTGGAATTCGATCTGGGGGATCAAGGTCAGAATGCGACTTGAGAGCAGCATGAATGCAAAAACAATGTTTGCCTTTGCAGTGACGCGACCTTACCTGCCAGTTGTCGATGACGCTGGGAGGGACGATGATGATGATAGGGGTGAACCTCGGACGCTCCGCTGTGTCGAGCGCGGACGGATCGCTCTTGATGCCGACCCCCGTCAGCAGGGCTCGATGCCGGCTCTCCTCCTGCGCGTTCAGCGCCTGCGGTGGGAAGGAGAGGAGAATGGAGAACATGTCAGAGAGAACGAACGCATCGACCAAGCACTCTTTCCTCGCGGGCTGGCACTCAGTGCCACCGGTACAAGATCACAGGAAAACGAAAGCAGGCAAGCTTCCAGTTGTGCCAGCCCTGCGCGACAGAGACTCATGGGCTGGCTCTGCCACTATCCAAGACCCGGCGAGTGCGGCCACGACAACGGCCCTGAGTTCATGGGGGGCGAATTCCAAGACATGCTCCACAGCTACAACTCCAAATTTCCCACAGCCCGAGCTTTAGTTGAGCGTTGGAGGACTTCAACGTCCACATCCAGTCGTGCGTCCACATCAACGAAGCTGCCTTCCTCTTGCGCCGGACCTCGGCCTCGACGTTCGCCTCCTTGAAATCCTTTTTCCGTGCACCGGTCTCACCTGCTTCAGCCTCTTGCGGAGCATCGCGATCTCGTACTCGTCCACGGCCGTGCCGGTCTTCCCCAGCAGCGCCGCGACGAGGGAGATGAGCTGCACGGTCTTCCCGAGGCCCATGTCCTGTCGTCGTGTGAGATAGCAAACGTCAGATGGGAACGCGACCTTCCATAATACGGGCGCAGTTGTCACTCACGTCGCCCAGGACGCAACCTTTGCCGTGGACCACGGAGGAGTACATGAACTGGATCCCCGCCCGCTGGTACTCCTGGAGGTACCGGTTGATCGACGCCGGGACCCGGTCGACGCCGTCGTCGGCTCCGTCCGCCGCCTCCGCCGCCGCCCGCGTGTCGCCTCCGCCGCCCTCGCCTCCGTCGTCGTCGCCGTCCCCCGCCCCGGGGCTCGCCGTCCCGAGGAGGGGATCCCCCCTCCTCCACGTCTTGGACAGCGCGAACGGCGCGAGGGCTCCGGGAGGTCCGAGCTTGGGATCCGCGAAGTCCGGCTTGAGCCGCCGCCGTCGCCGTTCCAGCTCGTCCTCCGACGCGGGTTCGGCGCCGCCGCCGCCATCGCCTCCTGCGTCGTCGCCGTCGTCGTCGTCGGATCCGAGCCGCCCCGCCCACCGTTTGCGGCCGTCGGGCGGTCGAGCCGCGGCCGCGCCGGCCCTCGATCGGGATTTGGCCTTGGGTTTGCTCCGCATGATTTCTCCGGAGGACCCGGAGTCCGCGGAGGGACGGCGCCTCGGCCGACGTCTTCCGCCGGGAGCCTCCTTCCTCTCCGCCGGAGCGTCGGAGCCGCCGCCGCTTTCATCGTCTGCTCTCGACGCCGTCCGAGCCCTCGCCCGCGCCTTCTTCCGCGGGGCGGGCGGATCGTCGCCGTCGCTGAGCTCGTCCTCTGCCTCGACCTCGGCCTTCCGCGGCCGGGATCGCGGACGCACCCATCCCCCGCTGCCGCCAGCGTCCCGCGACCGTCCCCTCCCTCGCCCCTTCCTCCCGCCTCCGCTGGCGTCGCTGTCGTCTCCCTTCTTTTTCTCGTCGTCCGAGTCGTCCCACAGCCCGTCTTCCTCGTCCGCCGCGGCCGTCCCGCGCCGCCGCTTGCTCGGGGACTCCTCGTCGTCGCTTTCTCTGTCCTGGCCGCCTCGCCGCTTGTACGTCCCCCGGGACGGCCTCCGCCCCGCCCCCGCGCCGCCCGACGCGTGCGAGCGCTCGTCCCCCATCTCCGAGGGACTGCGCGCGACGGAGGTCCCCCCGACTCCGAGGACGATCTCGGTCCCCTCCAGCCCCCCCGCGCCGGCGTGGGTCGCCTCCGCTCGTCGCCTCCCTCCGTTCGACGCTCCGCTCGTCCGCCGCTTCTGCTGCTGCCGTCTCTGCCTCTCTCGCTCCTCCTCCAGATCGTCTCGCTCCCGCCGCTCCAGCCCCAGCGGGTTGTGCGCGTACCGCGCCTCCTTCTCCGCCCGGAGCCGCGCCTCCTCGGCCAACCTCTTCCGCTCGAACATGAGGCGGATCGCCTCGTCGTCGTCGCTGTCGCTGCTGTCGTCGCGTCCCCTCCCGCCTCCTCCCCCGCCCCTCCCGCCCCCGCCGCGCGGCTTTCGAGCGTTCGCGTCCTCGTTCGCGGCGGGCCGCGACCGCGGCGGCGGCTTGGCGGGGGACGGCGGCGCCCGACCGCTCCCGCCCGCCTTGGCGGCGGCCTGCTTCTTCCGCTCGAACATGAGCCGCATCGCCTCCATGTCGGCTTCGCTGTCGCTGCTGTCGTCGTCCCCGCCGAAGCCGCCTCCGCCGCGCCCTCCGCCGCCGCCGCCGCCGACGCCTCGTCCGCCGGTGGACTCCTTGCCGGCCCCGGCGCGAGCTCCGGCCGCGGCCCGGCCCCGGCCCTCGTCGACGGGACCGGAGCGTCGTCGGAGGCGCCGTCGTCGCCGCCGCTCGCGCGCCGAGCCCTCGTCGGCTTCGCCGCGTTCCTCTCGGCGGAAGGGGAGCGGGGCGGGGGACGGGCCGGGGAGGCCCTCCGACGATTCCAAGACTGCGAAAACACCGGCCTCGCGCCGTCGTCCGAGTCGCTGTCCTCCTCCTTCTTCCTTCTGCCGGGGGACGCTCTGGCCGGAGATCGCCTGGTGGCAGCAATTTCTTCTTTGCGGCCGTTGCCGTTCCCATTCCGAACGTCATTGCTCCCGTCCCCTGCCGGGTCGTCGTCCTCGTCGCTGCTGTCGTACCTGGGCCTCCACGGCCTCCTCTTCGCGACGCCGCCTACCTGGCTTCCGAACCTCCACGCCACGCGGTTCGACGGAGAGGGGGGCGCCGCGGTCCTCGCCCCCTTGAGGATCGACGGCGAGGGCGTCGCGTCGGAGTTCGAACGAGTCGGAGCGCGGGCAGACGCCGAGGCCGGGGGTGGCCGGCCGCCTCCCGCTCCGCCCCCGTCGCCTCCGCCGCCGCGGCCTTCGGACGGGCCGGGATCGAACTTCGAACCGCGCGAGCGGGGATCGGGAGGCGGCGGCGGCGGCGTCGGCGTCGGAGGCGACCGTCCCCGGGCCCGGGCCGTCGACGACGAGGGCGGGGGAGGCGAGGCCCCGAGCAGGTCCGCCGATCCGTCCGAGGAGGCGTCGGATCTGTCGTCGTCGTCGACGCCGCCGCCGTCCCCGCTCTTCCCGCCGCTCCGTCCCCTCGCGGCGGCGGCGGAGGATGCGGCGGCTTCCCTCCTCCGCCTCGCGGCGGCCTCCTCCCGCTCGCGGCGTCGGCGGCCGACGTCCGCGAGTCGCTCTCGTCGCCGGGCGTCGCGGCGGCGACTGCGCAGGCCGTCGAGGTCTTCCACCGGCACCTGGGATTGGTCGAGGCGGCGGCGGCGAGGGGGGCGGTCCCCCCCGTCGGAGGAGGAGGAGCCGTCGTCGTCCGAGGAGGCGGGGGAGGGCGCCATGGCCAGGGTCTCCGCTCTCCGCTCGAACTCGAAGTTCGAAGTGAATGAGGCTCGAAGCAAGCTTGAAGTCGAAGAGTGACCGTTGTCGTCGTTTCGCGCCCCAGAAGGGAGTCCACTCCATTTGGGACGTTCACATGAACATGTGGACTTGTGACTTGTGATCACTCTCCGACAGAGTCACGTGACTAGTCACAGGGCTGAGAGAAACGAGCCGTCGGCCGCCGAGAGTCGTGCCACGTGGAGGCCTCTGTCGGAGAGTGACTTGTGATCAGGGGGTCGGTCGGTTACTAGGGTTGAGGCCATCAGCAAGCAACTATTGTCGGAGCACACAAAATGCATGTAAATCTAAATAATGGTACATATTTTGTTATTGGTTTGTACCATAGACACCTCTGGGACAATGGAAAGTGGTTGGTACCTAGGCCTACCATGTTACACCTTTATGGGTGGTGCTTCTCGATGAATAGCTAAACAAAACAAGAATCAGGCAGGTCTTCAGACACGGTGAGCCCGGAGGCGCAGACGACACAATCAACGGCCGTATCTTTTTTCACACCTCACCAATTGCGGCGCCCCTGGGTTCAAATCCAAATGAAATACGACGATGCCACGAAGCTCAAGGAGAGCTTGATCAGAACAAATACGTAGGAGCGT
>JALLPA010001036.1:0-12116 GCA_036939895.1 Thalassiosira exigua
CCAGGAGGGGGTCAACTTGGAGTGTGTTGCAGAAGCGGACCCATGTGCCCCAGTTTTTGACATCGGACTTGACGGTGGAAGTCACGACTCCGGAGGCAATCGTTGCTTGCACAGTGCCAAGGTCACGGCGGAGCAAGTCTCCGATGTCAGGTTGCAAAGTTCCCAGTCCCAGGAGATGCTCTGCAGGTATGTGGCATCAAAGTAGGCAAGAAGTTCAGCATCCGAGAGGTGCCACAGCCTCAAGCAGTCATTGACCATCTGTTTGGCCACTCCCAGCAATGATCACAATGGCAACAGAATAGCGGTAGTGCCGCTGGTGAAGCGCCAACAAACGAAGGAGGTATGCGGCGACACTGTGCCGGGAATCAGACCCCCACAGGATCCAGGCCACCGAAGTAGTGTTGTCGCATAGAGTACCAATGGTACAATGGCGCACATCTATTTATTGTATAGCAACATCTTGGTGGGCGACAACCCCTGCAAGATCACAGTCCGAGTTAGTGGTGTCACCCTGGGGGTTGTCGGAGGAGAGAAACCGACGCTGGATGTCGGGTGGGAAAGTATCACGTCATAGCCGGGGGCAAGTGAGCTGTCCCTCGTCGTTAAGATCAAAGAGGACTCTCCCCATCCCTGGATTGGCTGAATCACACGCTCCCACCTGAGTTGCCGGCTTCTGCGCGGTCTTGGCGATTGACGTGGGTCGGTGGACAAGGCTGTCAGCAACCCACTTACAATCGGCATTTTGTCGTGCACATGTTATGTTACTGCAATGCGGCCCCCCTAGTCCCCTAGTTGCCCACAAGGGCGGCCTGCAAATGTGAAAAGAGGCCCTCTCCACCAGTGAGGGGGGTCACCATACTACGCAGCTCGCCAAGGAGGCGATGGCATACATGTAGGCTGATGCGCCGCCACCCCATGACCTCCGCAATAGCTTCTTGGAGGCGTTGTGCACGGTGCGGAGGAAGCTCGATGACTTCCCTTGCCGTATCCAACAGCCCCCCCAGCATGATCTTCTGTGTTGCCCAGGCGAGATCGCGCTGAAGCGACTTCTTCATGGACGACGGTTCCTTGCGTGAGGGCCAGTCGTCGGCATCATTTGAGCAGATAACACAGCGGACGCGTCACCGCTGATGCTGGGAGCCCTGTGCGAGCCCAAGAAAATCGTCCACGTAGATATCGATGTAAGGCAGCATTTCCCTGCGCCAGCGTCTCCTGCCCACATACACGGGGCCGGAGACTGTCAGTGCTGGGTATGCTGGGGGTGAGTCCGCTACCTCATCTAAACGATGGATGTCACCAACATGGCCTCCATAGTGCAACGTGTTATTGGCCATGTCCGCCACATTCTCAGTCACAGCACAGAAGTGAGGCGGACTCTCGACCCATCCCATGGGCAGTACCAGGGGAAATGCCATAAGTTGCTCCTCCCCTGCTGTTGTAGGCAGGGCCATACCAAGCGTTGGCACATCCGCCGAGCTCAGCCAGACACGATCAAAACCATTGGAGATATCCACTTTCATCGTGTGGACGGGCCCATGCCGGGGATGAGCATTGTATATACGCTGAAAAAATTGTTGGAGGGCGCGACCAAACTGCATGGAGTGGGGCGAGATGCGGACAGTGGCATCGTTGACTCCATTCTACGTGTAGTCTACAATGAGGTGTGGCAAGAAATCCCTCTGAGGGACACAGCCCATCGGGGCAAGGCGTAGATCCTTCATATCCCGCACGAACGAGCCGCTAAGGAAGCACGAGCCAGTATCCTTTCCGTATAAAATCCACGATCTCCTCTCTCACAAAGTCCAGATGATTACGTGTAGACGAATGGCTACCATAGGTTGCTGTCACGTCCTTCTCAAGCTGGATACACAGGGAGATCGAAAGTGGGACAGAGACACCGACATGGCGCATCTGGTCCAGGAGTGCCCCACTGTTGTGGTGTATCTCACGCACGTTGGGGTGCAGGCATGACCGTTCTCGTGTGACATCCACAAGCTTGACAAACAATGCCTTAAACGGATCATGGCTGCCTAGCGGGACAACAGTTCAAAATAAGGTAGTTTCTGCTTTCCATCTGTGGTAACATTTCAAGTGCCAAAAGTCGCATCTTGATTTTAAGACACTGATGAATTGGGATAGAGTGATCATAGGGACATTGTTTAGCTGGTGGGTCACGTAGCTCTAGGGCCTTACCAGCAAGGGAGACATCATACACATTCACATCCCTATTTGTTTGGAGGTTTTTGGTGAATAAATAGAGTGCAAATTCTAAGAGAAGACCACTATCTGCCTGCAGGATGGATCAGAATACCCTCGATGGGCATAAAAGGGATTGCGATAGGGAAGAGGCTATGGAAAGATCCCAGAGTAACGTAAGCAGTGCAAGTATGCACTTCATCTCAAACACCTATCTATTCCTCAGGAATTGCTAGTCCTTTCTATCCATTAATATGAATCACTCTAATACTGTTTTTATCAACAACACATAACCTCTCTTAGTGAGGAGAACGATCCGAAACATGCTACCCACGAAGCAACCTATTATTGCCACCTGCTTGTTGGTGAACACGAATTCGTCCCTGTGCTAAGTATGTCCTGTCGTACTCATCATTATACAGATTCGCCTCACCCTTGTTATCGTAGCACAGAGCATCGTGCGTCTTGCTCCATATCTTGTTGCGAAACGCGTCCATGTTGATCCCCGTGTCCTTGTTCTTCCCACCATTGTCGCAGGCGGTCAGCATGAACCCAAACACTTCGGTTTTGCCTTTAATCAAGGCGAGATAGGCTGATTTATTGTAGGACTCTGCGAATGTAAACATGTGCGTTTCAGGTAAATGCACAGGTGATATGAGTTGCTGCATTGTCGGTCGGTATTGGTACAGCTTCAGCTTGACTTTGGAGGGGTATGATACTCACCTCGGTGGGGTTTGTTGTCGGCGACTCTGTTGGATTCTTTGTTGGGCTATGTTGGGTCGAGGCACAATCGTTAGACATAAAGTTATATACAAGACCGAATTGGTCCGATATACATAGACAGCACGACACTCACCTCTGTTGGTTTCTCTGTGGGAGAGTCCGTCGGGTTCATGGTAGGATGCTGCATTGACACGTCAACACATCAGACATGAGTTGGTGGCTGATGGGTTTATGCGGGCAGTACTCCTTCATGTGAATATGCGAGACACTCACCTCAGTAAAAACTTGGACGGCCTTTCCAAACACTTTCATCCTGCCCATGCAGCCGCGGAAGTTTTTGTCGTTGGAATCGTAGCCGTTCCCGGTGCGAGATAAGTCGAGTTTGTCTCCAGATGCGGCCCATCGGATATCCCTTGCGGACCTCGAAAAATTAGCGGGGGCGTAATTCGATGCAACGTGCTCGTTGTCGACATAGATAGAGATCCTCCCCTTTTCGGCATCGTAACTTCCCACGACATAATGCCATTCGTCAACCCCCGGGTACGAATTCACAGGGCTAGAAGCTGAGGCAGAGAGAGAAAGAGAGAGCACAAGTGACTGGCTGGGTTGGTCATAGATTTCACTTGGATGGTGAACCATAAAGGAAGTCGAAATCTTACCGAAAAGAGGGTATCTTCTCCCATTCACGCCTTCCAGTATTACCTGGAACCTCCAGCCCTTCCACAGATCGAGTCCGAATGTGTACCCGTGCTTCCACGACGCCTTCTCCCCCCTTGCGAAGATCAGGCTCGTTTGCTGCCCCGGATGTGCCGGGTTTCCAGTATTGGCCGCCTTGAACCAGCCCGCGATCGACACGCCGCCTGCGGCGCTTGTATCAAAGGCCGCTTCGTATTCCGTGATGAGGTTGCCGGCGTCGCCTTGATCCTGTATGTCGAAATAGCTGACTTCGGGATTGGGCTTAGCGTCCAGGTCGACGAACGATTGGGGCTGGAAGCAAGTGCAGCCTTGGCCAGGATACGCGGCGTCCGGATCGTTGTCGCTCGTCGGAGGAACGCATTCGGCATCAGGGTGAAACGACGGTGGAATGTCCACGTGTGTGACGACCTTTTGAACGCGTGCGTTGTTTTCGTACACAATCACCGTCCGATTGTCTTTGCCTACGAACACGGACAAGTTCGCCGCCGGAGACGTGGTGTCAATCAGAGTAGCGGGGGATTCGGGGACGAAATCCAACACCTTGGAATCGTCCTCCGGGAGGAAGTAGCGGCACGTCGAGGCGATGAACGTCTTCACTCTGGGCTTCTCGGGCGGGCTGTCGTCATAGTCTGGACAAGTGCCCTCGAATGGCCAACACACGTAATCAGCCCAAAGTCCCTTTCCAAAAATTTCCCCGTTGCACTCGTCAATGTTGATGGCTGAGTTGGTGTTTTTCCCCTTTACGTTGTTGTTCGAGGCGCAGTTGTTGGTGTCGATCCCGGCCAACAACTGGGTCGAATTCAACGTTTGATCTCTGGCGTTACCCGTGGCGATCATCCATAGACCATCTCATGCGCCGCTTGACGCCGGGGCTCGAAACAACACAAAGTGATTCCCCTCGAGTTGGAGGGCGTCTCCGGCTTCATAGGCCTGGTGGTTGAGGAAAGGGCAGTAGTTGTAGGTGCTTTCGTATCCCTGAGGGTGTTGTGTGTCAGACGTCGTACTGTTAATGATAACTCGATCCATAAATCATTGCCATTTTGACTTGACAACAGCTTACCGAGGGAAGGGTGTGGTCGTAGAACATGTTATTCTTGAGAACCGCACTGCTTGCAAATTTTATGGTGAAGAGGGGTCCCTGATTCCCCTGGAACAACGAATTCTTGATGTCGAACGTCACGAGCCCATTCACGTCGCTGGCATTGTGTCTGAGGTTGCACGCGATGACTCCGGTCGTTTTTGACGGCGCCGTTGATCCATTGCTGCGACGACACAAAGCGTCACAAATGACCAACGAGAGACTAATGTATGTAATGGAAGCTCATTTTTCGCTCACTTGGCAAACACGGAATTCCAAACGGTCAGAGCGGACCCGTCTTGGACGTAGAAGATCTGGTTCTGACCGTGATGGAACTAGAAGCCGTCGACCAACAGCAAATTTCCGTTCTGCAACACGAATGCTCCGTAGGAAGTTGTCGGGTCGTACAATTCAGTTGGATCGAAGTCCAGGACGCACCGATGCTCGTCGTTCTCGTCCGCCGTGACGCAGACGAGTGCGAACAAGCTAACGTTGTCATTGACTCCGTTGTTGTTGAGCCAGAATGTACGTTGGAGCTTTTGGGTCTCGTTCCAAAGGATAGGCGCGTCGGAGGCGCAGACGTTTACAACGCCGTTACCTGCGACGGCGAACTCGTCGTAGAGCTCGACGTTGGTGGCGACGGTCCGGCAGGACGGAGAAGGATCGGCGTCCGCCTGGCCGTGGGACGGTGAGGGCGCGCCGAGGAGGAAGGCTTGGATGATGGCGTTGGCAAGTCGCATGCTGATCGATCGATGATACCATACGCACTGATTTGGGTTTTATGAATATTTTCGTGTGGCGTAGCAGTGCGGGTAGGTACGATACGATTGGCCTTCAACCAGATCAATACTCAATAGGAGTATTACAACAGACAGCATGCATACCGGCGAGATCTAGATAATCTGGAGTTGGGTCGGCAGGCGGCGCGCATGAGAGGGATGATGGAGCGAGGCGCCTGCGCCGGCACAGCAGAGGAGTAGATATCATATCCCGGTACGATACCGGTAAGAAAAAGAAAGAGCGGCTGCGGTACATATCGAGCGGAGTGGTGGGAGGGTGATTTTGTGACCAATTGGACAAGTCGACGGTCATCCGCAAGGTCATCGAAGTCCGATGACCGAGGGTACGTGTGTCCTTCTCAAAGATATTGCCCTAATATATAAGATAGATGTTCAAACCTATCTGAATGGCATAACATAGGGACACACTGAGAAACGAGGTCACAGCCCGGTCACAAGCACGGGCGAAACTAATTGTAACTCTAAACATATCAGGTGGGGACAATTCTTTTGAGCCGATTTTGGGGGGTATAAATTCCCCCCTGTTCTTTTTTCCCCGCCGTGTGATTGTCTAGCAAAAGCACGGAACGGACGACACCCGATGAGCAAATTATGTCTTTAATTCCTCATATCTTTGCCAACTAGTCTCTATATAATCGCTAAACATCGGTCACCCACGTATTAGATAATACATACGCGCCCCTTACATATTCAGCGAAAAAAGGAACAAACAGGGGGAAGAAAACCGGTATCCCCCTCCCACCCCCGGGAGTTGAGAGATATAGGGTTTCAAATATTAAATTGACCCCGCCTTACTGCTCTTTCTTACATAATTGGTATGTCAAGCTTCGACCGTTAAGGCATTAAGATGTTTGAGTACTACAAATTGCTGGTCTTCTGTATATAACGAAAAACCCTCTCCCGCCGCGATCTGAAATCGTGGCCAAAGGTTTTTTGGCCGTGTATCATGCCACCTGGTGTGCATCTGGCCGCCTCCCGCAGGGATGCCAGAATGGCACGCCACAAGCCACTGCCGCTCTTGGTTAAGTAAAGGGGTGAACCAACCTCCTCCCTCTTTTTTTGGCCACCAGCTTCTCCAAAGCTAGACGCTCAGCATGGTGCAAATCGACGATGGCGGCGTCGTTGACAGCGCCGTCCCATGCTCATCCCACTCCAAGCCCATCCAACCCCAGCCTCTTTAATGCATTGGTAGAGCCCTGAACGGGCAATATTGTCGGCGGGCGGTCAGCGAGCCGTCAACGGGCATGTCAGCACAAGCGCGCGCTGTGAGAGCCTGGCGAGAGAACACGTGTTCGTCTCATTCGTCTTCGTGCAGGTGAATCACGCCTCAGAGCAGCCTCGCACTCACGCCCGCGATCCCCGCCCTCATATCACCCACACCCACACCCACACTCTCATCACACGCCTCGTCCCTCGTCCCCCGTCCATCCCCGTCAGCCTCGTTCGATGGCGTCGTCACTGGTCGGGACGGGACGATCGGAGCTGACGCTGATGCAGAACGATTGTTCATCGTGGATTGGCGTGCTTGCCCTTGCGCCTTGCCTATCGCGCGTCGTGCGAAACGACGGGAAGCAAGGAGGCCCATCGTGGGGGCCGCAAGAGGCGCAAGATCACGACGCGGGAGTTCTTGCTCACGCGCTTGGCCGACGCCACCGAGGCGGCAGCGGCGCGGCCACCTCAGCAGAACGTAACGAAGGGGCCGCCGACGAAGCGCACCCATAAGACGGCGGCCAAAACAAGCTGGTCCAACTGGTGTGGGATTACTGCTTCCTCCCCAAAGGCCGGCGGGTCGGTTCTCACGAGGCACGCGCGACCGAGTCGCTGAGCTACTACCCCATGCCCGACAAAGTCCTGGCCGTCACGTCCTCCGATGGCTGCAGCATCGCAAGGGAGGCATTCTTCCTACGCGCTCATCCGCTCGTGTAGCGCATGGAAGATCGAAAGTGACAGGACAAGGAGGAGGCGAGGACGCACACCGGCTGCGAGGTGCAGAAGGACAGATGGGGGGATATTGCTACTTCAAGGTGAACGGCGAGGAGAGGATCGAGTGCGAGGAGTACGGTCGCATGTACGCAGCTATAGAGGACGAGAGGCATCAGAAGTAGTCGAGAAAGGGGGCTCGTTGCAACGTAGAGTGCCCTCGACAAAAGTCTGTAGATGAAGACAAAACTTCTGATGCTTCGGGTGCGACTGAAGGCTGACGTGATTGCATCAGATCATGCAGGGGTCCATCGTCCCCCGGGGTTGATTACGTCTAATCTGATGGGTGTGTCGGACAACGGGTCGACGCTGATCAAGGAGTTCGAGGCCAGTCACGGCATGGTGGCGGACTTATGGTTGGACCACCTGGCCAGGAAGGAGACGAGCTTGAACCCCTTGGGATTGGTCGAGACACTCCTCGGGGCGATGGCCCACGCGGCAAAGCTCAGAGCGGAACTCAGAGGCGCAAAAGACCCTTGCCAGATCGATGCGCTGTCCAAAACGTGCCAGAGGAACCAAGCTCTCGTATAATTATTATCTACTAATTCAGACAATTTTCTCAAAAACATTATGTTCACGAAGCTTGGATATCAGTCGGTGGTCCATTATTTTAATAATTCCAACTACGCATAAATTAAAAAGATGATTAGGATCACAAATGAATCCAAGAGAACGTATTTTTAGTTGATCGAGAAGGTTAAGGTATGCCAGGTACATGATACACTGTACATAGGAGTGGCACAGCCACCCTGCGGGGCTATTACCAGTCCTGGAGGGGTGGCCGTGTACGAACAAAGTTGCGTACATAGACCTTTGTGAAAGCGTTTTCATTGCGTGTTTATTACGAGGAAATTTTTGTCATGAAATCGAGTGGGTGGTATTTATATTAAGCGTTTCGATTTGAAGGTCTTGTGACAAAAGACCTGCAACTTGCAGTCAAAAGATTTTTATTGACTTTGAACTTGTTTTGGTTGTTTCGGTCGTTTTCGTAGCTTTCGGTTTGTCATTGGCGCAGGTTGCATGAGTGAAAACTTTTCCGTAAATGTAGGTTTTCTATTCATCATTGGCGCTGGAATGAAAACTTTTCGATGTTAAGTTTTCGATTTGTTTTAGTAGGTTTGTAATTAATATGGTTTTTGACAATTTTCGACAGGAATTTTTGCAAAGGTTTTTTCGAACGGACACATGACATGCACGCACGCACGGACAGACTTTTTCTTGGACTTTCTGCCATAGCTCTGCTTTGCACGACTGAAAAACTGGGCTGAGTTTAGGAGCTTTATGGCCGAAGCTTGGATAAAGTTTCGTTGTTTGAAGATGTTTTGCGGAAACTTAATGGATTTTGATTTTTTTAAAACGCATACCCTTCGTTTTGAAATCCCCAGACGCCTTGTGCGTTTTCAGAGACCCATCCAAAAAACCTTGAGTTTTGCCCAGGTACCTGTGTTTTCTAAGGCAAGTTGGGTAGTATTATATACCGGACCAAAGACCGAAGTCATTTAATGGTTCAAAATAGTTTCTCACTCGTAATTACAGCTACAGTGCCACTACAGTAACTTTGACATATGGTGTGTTGCCTTTTGAGTGTCTAAGTTGCTATAATATTGAACACGATATACATACGGTACCGTATAACATACTAGTTCACACGTACAAATATCTCCCGCCAAAAATATGTTCTGTCAATTGAGTGTCTAAATTGCTGTAATGTCGAACATACCGTAGGTCGAAGTTTTACCATAGTGCAACTGTATTGTATTCACAAGTCATTGAAACCTTGTATCAAAGCGATGTTTCATCTACACGAGTGCCGATACAATGTTGAACGCGCCTGAAAGATTCCCCCGACCCGCCCACCGCCTCAGTGGCCGTGGAGCGAGACCCCTTCACCACCCTTGCGTTTCTTAACCTCGAATCCGGTGATTGGAGGGCAGCGCTCAGCAGGCAGGGCGCTCCTCGCTCCGGTTGCTCCCCCCCGGCCCATCGAAGGTCAAATCAAAATCGAAATCAAAATCGGAATCGGAATCCGAATTGGAATCCGAATCCGAATGGCTGAGTAGGGGCGCGTGGTGAAGCGCCCTTGCTCCGCGGAAGGCTGCGGAGGCAACGACGGCGCTGGCAACGGGGGCGGCGGCCGCCGTGGACTTGCCCCTCCTACTGAGATTTGGGAGGCGCTGATGGAATGTGAGTTTGCGCCTCTGTGTCTGCGGTCGCACCCTCGCGCCCATCGACGGTATCGATCGATCCCAGGGTCCATTTGATCCCAAGGACGAAAAACGGAGGAGACCCCTCGCTCCTTGCAAAGAAAAAACGACCTCACCCTCTCCTCGCTCCTCTCACTCCTCCTCGTGCTGCACGTCCAGACCTCCCATTCGCATCCGTCCTGTCGTGTGCGGTTGCGATGCACTCCTTTCTCCCCAACGCCCTGTGGAAGGTCGCGTCACTGCTCCTTGACCAATCATTGGAGCTCAACCTCTCCATGGTCTATCAATTCCGAGGCGTCAAGGAAATCCCGATCGACTCCCTCGAAACGAGGTACATCGACGTGGACTTTGAGACGCAGGTCCGGGCAGTGCCGTTCCTCTCGCGGTTTGGAGGGTTGGAGTGGGTGTGGTTCAGGACAAAAGATCCGTCGGGGAACGTCCTTTGGTGGTTCGTCCCCGGGAGCGAGCACTGGGTCGATACCAACGAGCGGTACCGTTCTTGGACTTGATCCCGGCGGAATTTCGCTACGGCACGTTGCCCCAGCCCCTGGAGGTGTTGAGGCTGTGCTGTCCCGAGTGCAACCACTTTGGGCTCCGCTCTGCTGCCGGGCAGCCGGAGTACGAGCCATGCCTGAGGGCCTGTCGGAGCTTTCCCCTCGAATCCGCCCTGCGCTTCAAGTGTGCGGGGTCCTCGGTCAGCGAAGTGCGATCGGGGAGGTCGTGTGGCCTCAACGTCTGTTTGGAGTGGGCCCAAATCGAGAGCATTATCGAGAGCCGGCCGGGCGGCCATGAGTTGCTTTGCAAGGAGGAGCGCCTCCTGAGGTTGCTGGGTTGCGGGATGCGCCACGAATTCGTTTCGGATGATGGGGAAGTGCTCCACAAAGTGAAATACAGCAAGGATCAGTGGGTTGAGATCAAGTGGGTCATCTTTTATGCTGACATCGATGTCAATCAAATTTGCCTCAGAAAGTCTCGCGTGCGATTCTTCGATCTTTTATAAAGGACGACAACAATAGGATTCCCCCAATTGGGTGGCGTTATCTGTCTGAGTTGTCACTTCTTTACCTGATAGAAAATGTTGGTTCGGGATTGGACAGAGGATAATTTGAACCTCTTGTGGTTGATCTTTTCAAACGTGTGAAGCAGTTTGCATGGGTCTTGAGTCAAAGCCCTGTCCTTGACACAGGCAGCGATGACGACAGTGCAGAAACTGCTCCCAATGAGTATGAGGAGATTGAAATAGATTGCCTCAAACTTGTTCGCCGGTTCCTCGAGGTTGAACATGTGCCTATTTGTCAAATTGAAGGTACAATACTGGGTTTAGTCTAGTATTTGGATTCCAGTAACATCGAATTCAGGTTGGATGCCATGAGCTCCCTGAAAAACATCCTCTCAAGAGGCACTGATCAGCACAGAAAAATTGCGATTGACCATGGATTTATAATTGGCCTTATCGGACAACTGTGCACTTATAACGTCACTGTTATGGAGTCTCCGTTGGCCAGGGACGCTCTGAGTGCTTTGGTTGACATTGTTACCAAGGGAGAACGAATGAAGACATAAACACAATAGTATAAGCAAGAGCTGTTTCGAATCTGGCTCTTCTGCTTTTTTCAAAGGGTGACACTATCGTGAATAGTCTAAGATTGTTGGCAAAGATCGTGGGTGATCACGTGCAAAATGCAACTTCCAACGTCCTTCTGTGTCTTGTCTGCACAATCACATGAGCCGATAATTATGTGACTATCTTGGAGGACTGCTCTATTATTCTTCGCAAGATTCTTGAGGCCAATAGTCCTTCTCTAAAAAAGTGCAAAAAGTGCTGGATGCGACATTTATTTCCAAGTTGGTCGAAATATTGAAAGCAAATGGTGACCCAACCACAAAAACCAATTTCGCACACATTCTGGTTCGTCTCGCATCTGGGAAAACAAATGACCTCCTTGCTTCTGTATGTCCTCTTTTGCCAACGAAGAGGTTGTGAAATTTGCTATCAATATCACACTCAAATTCCCTTTGTCGTTAGTTTTATCTACCCTCTTACCGATTGGTGTTGATGCTTTGTGGTTCACTGACATACTATTTGGACACATGCAAAGATAGTTTTTGGTGCTTTTTGCTCGTTTTCACTAACAAAAACACTACCAAAATGATGCCAATTTTCCTATTTTCACCCCAACTTTGCCCCACCATAACGTCACTGTATTATATTCTATCGCTTCTACCACAGATAACACCTCTTTCTTTTTATTCTGCGTGTAATGTAATGCGACGACACTATCGTCGAGAAAAATCAAGCGATCAGGATGGTCAGTTTGAAAAAAGTATATTCATCCAAAACTTGTCCATACGATGCTCTCTCTCTCTTTCTCTCTTTCTCTCTTTCTCTCTTTCTCTCTTTCTCTCTTTCTCTCTTTCTCTCTTTCTCTCTTTCTCTCT
>JALLPA010001037.1:0-12107 GCA_036939895.1 Thalassiosira exigua
AAAATCGGACCCGTTTTGGGGGAGGTGGTGTTCGTTTGAAGTCAAACGTACAGTACCTACCCTACATACCCGAACCTGTTTTGCCGACGACGTATCACTCGCTGTTCGTGCGTAATTAAGCGATCATTTTATTTGACAATCATATACAATATTGCAAAATGTATCGCTGAATAAGCTTGATCGATATTTTCCTTGTCGGTCTCCGGTGAATAAGTTGAAAAAATTGGAGGAAGGTACACCGCCCTCAGGGAGATACCATTAGAAAGTTTTCAAGATGATAAATCGAGTGAACCCTTACGCATCACTCAGAAAAATAGCTTCTAAATATCTAATAATCTTTTATACATCAGAAATTATTGAAAAGAATAAATTTCTAACAATTTATTCTTACGAATGACGTTTTAGCGGTAGTAATGAATAATACTCCTTGTGTTTGTAAAGATGAGATGTTTAATAATTTTACTCCCTTGCTACCACCTACTCCTATCACGCTCCTATCCCACTTCCTTCGCGACGCGCGCCCCTCCTCTCATCATCTCTCCTTCCGTCCTTCTCCATTCCACCGCGTGCCCAATGACAAAGTCAATGACTCGCCCACTGCTACGCCTCCTCATTTCTCTTCTCGTGGATCGGGCGAGCAAGTGATTCGCCTTGAGCAAGGAGAGTCTCAGCGATGGCAACGGCAAATGCAACTCCCACGAGGCCCCTTGGCGCCTCGTTGCCCTCGTCGGAGAGGCCCAAGTCATCTCCTTCCCATTACTTCACCCGCAAGCGATCGTCGGCGATCTCCACCTGCGACCTCCCCATGGAAAAGAATGCCAAAGGCCTGTTCTCGCCCCCGGGGATATTTTTCACCAGCGTCAAGCTGACGGTGCCGCTGGCCTACATCTACATCGTGCTCATTTTGTGGAGGGAATTGTGCTTCGCATTCCCGGAGACGATGCTGACCAGCGCGTTCATGACGAACTATTTTTCCGTGGGAGTGTGGGCGGCTCGGACGATGACGAGCAGCTCGCTGGCGGTGGAGGTGTGGGCCGTCATCGAGGGCATATTTTACGTCATCCTGTTCCTCCATCGGAAGTGGCTCAACAGCTTGGACACCTTGGAATTGTCGTTGCTCAGTGCGCCCATGCTTGAGACTAGGGAAAGAGCTGAATTGTGGTCGTTGATGGTGGACACTATCATGGATAATGGTGAATGCTCCCAGTTTCTTTCAGGGTGGTTCTTTGGCGAAAAGTTGGAAAAATTGACTAAGTATGACGTAATGGACTTCCTCACTTGGAGTTTGTTTGAAGGAAGAAACATCGAGCATTTGACGCAAGAAGAGTTGAATCAACTGCGTGGATTTGTGTCTGATCTGGAGTATATGTTATCAATAGAGTTGCACGGGGTAGAAAGTGATGAAACAGAGGAGATTTCAGAAGATGGAAACGTGCTACACCCTCCTTCTTCAACAAGGCAACGTCGTCAAACTGATGGGATGCAACCAATGGAGTTCCCAGGTGCTATGGTCAGACGAAATCGGAAGGGAAGTAGACAAAAACCAAAAGATTCCTTCCAGTTCCAAGAGAGCCGACATGTGTCCACTCAAACTTACTTCTCTAACCTGTACGAGAGCTACAAAGATTGGTGTGAGCAATATCGAGAGAGAAATCGAAATTTCCACCCAGTTGAAGACATTCGCAATTTTGTTGCAGAAAAAAGTCAACAAGTTATTGAAGCTGAACAATCTGCAGTTGCCACGGCATCGGAGTCACTTAGCATCATCTATGAAAACGCTTACTTTACCTTAATCGAAAAGGATGGGAAAATTGATAAGCAACTCACTGCATTAAGCCACGCCACGCAATCACAGCTTGCGGACGCGTGGAACTCGATGTGGAAGATGAAAGAGCGACTTCGCACTGCTTCGGACATATCTTCTAGAAGGAAGGCCTTGCAACAACAGCTTAAAAGTTACAGGCAAACGCTTGCTCAGATGAGAGCCATGGCGACGGCGGTTCCGTCGAACCAGATGGCAGAATTGATGAGGAAGATAACGCAGTGTTACGAAGCATTGGAGGGTGTTGAAACTTCAGCCATGAATGCTTTTATGCAGGTAACTGGCTACGTGGGAAAGAATTATTTGTTGCAAAGCAAAGAACCTCCAAGATACCAGAAGTGAGTGAAGCAGAAAATTTTCCCTTGTGTATGATTGGACCCAAAACTCATTATTCCGTGCCCACACAGATATTCTTGTGATCCTTTGATGGACGTTGCGAGGTGAGTTCACGTGACAGTTTGAACCTTTATAATTGACATTTCATATTAATCACCACTTTTATCGCAATTCGCGCTCTACCATTTATGGACATCAGTTATCCTCTGATGTTTCACATCTTAATCTTACTGGCGACTGATGGGGGGCTGAGAGTCCTGATGAAGCTCAGAGGCTTCCAGAGATTGCGGGTGGGGCCTGTAAGCTACTATTACCACCCTGGAAACGGCAGCAACGGAAACGAGGAAGTAGACTCTGTCCCTGTCGTCTTTTGCCATGGCATAGGGATTGGGCACATCTTCTACATGACACTTATTGACGAGCTTTTGGGTCTCGGCCGCCCGCTTATTTTGCCGGAGATCCCGTATGTATCAGGATTTCGTCCTTGGCTCAGCCCCACTTGCGTTTTACCTCCTGCAGCAGTGACGAGCAGCCTGATGTCCATTTTAGCATGTCACGGCCACGCACGTGGAGCATTTTTGGGTCATTGTGAGTCTTAATGGGTCAAGGTTACTGCATCGGAATCCTATCATTATTATTTGTGTGGCTTTCTGCGTTAACTCACCTACGCTCACACCCAAACTCAGCGTATGGGACATCTTGGGTTTCATACATGTGCAAATATGCTCCAAATGCGGTAGCAGCTGTGCTGTTTTTGGACCCAATTTGCTTTTGCTTACACTGTCCGAGGTGAGACCACCATGTCACAGATATTACATGTTGTTTGCTCTTGTGGGATGATTGACGAAATTTCCAATGGTCTTCACTCTTATTGCATACCCACCTTAACTTGACTTGACTGTCTTTCATAGATTGACCAAGAAGTTCGTATACCACCGAGCTGATCCTGGCTCCACTAGTCACATGATTCGAACGGACGTAAACATCAACTGGACTATCCAACGAGGTTTTCCTTGGACACGGATTTCTCTATTTACTGAGCAGATTCCTTGCGTTCCATGTGCTATTTTCTTGAGTGATCAAGATGCTCTCGTTCCTGCAGCAAAGGTGGAAAAGTATCTCAAATCGAAGGGGGCAATAGTACTTGACGCCAGTGAAGTTTGTGGGCATGAGCACTTCCAATCGTTCTCAAGAGAATCCCACCCTATTAATGTAACTATCTTCCGCAACCAAGGGCATGGTGAGTCAAAATGCATTTTTCTGAGCGAAGACAGTCACTTTTTAACACTAATAACGTTGTCTCCTTTTGTTCGCAAGGTGATTGGCCTTTGGAGTTATCAGCTAACCGTCAGGTTGCTCAGGCAACTAGCGCTCTTGTCAATCAGATTAGACCTGTTGATATTGATGACCTTCCCACGTACTGAGAAATACACTGGGTACGTGGGTCTGTATCCAAAGCAAGTTAGAGCAGTCCGCGGTAAATAGAAACTAGACAACTCAACTAGAACAAAAACTCTAGCACAGGATATCCAGGTATTTTGTCCTTGTCTGGTGTCATGCAAACTCCATTCAAAGTGCCTCTTGCGGGTTGTGATGCAGAAGAGTGTGTTTTGGACGGTTGTGTCTGGAGGCAATTCAAGTCAAGTGGAAAGTCTGGTGTCAGGCCAGTAGCATCGACAAGCTAATGAGGGGACTTCCCAACTTCTTCTCAAAGTTTGTCTATGGCCTGGCGCAAATTAATAGGTCTGACATTGATGCGAGAGGGCCAATTCTCATCAGTAAGATTGAATATTCGCCCTGGCAGGAGCGCACCGCTCGATTTATTGTTAACGGGCATCGCGGACAACGCTCCTCTGGCTGAAGTGGGCAAAAAGTCCGCATGAGATGCCATATCTGCGATTTCCGGAACAGCTTGAATTGCTACCTCCTGTGTAACCTTTATCCTCAGACGCTCGTTCTCTGCATACTTGTGGGTGATCCGTTCGAGCAATTGTTCCAATTGCTCAATTGCTGCATCTCTGTTCAATATGTCATCGTGTTTTTCATTGAGGTCTTCTTTCTGGGTCAGAATAGTTTCCCTTGATGCTCTTAAATCATCCAAGATTCTAGCTACAAGCATGCGCATTTGCTGGAAGTCGACTTTCAGCTTGGAAATTTCATCGTTGTTGCTGAGGCAATCTCTTCGCATCTTCCGTAAGATGAACCTAAGGGAATCAATCGCGGGCTCGACAGCATCAAAGCCTTCTCTCATCTTGAGCATTTTGTCCTCGTATTTTCGGTTTACACTTATCGCATCGGTCAACATTTTCTCCAGTTCCCATATTCTTGACCTCCGTTCCTCTATTTGCTTGTGATGTTCACGTTCGCACCTTTGCATCTCAGTCGCATGATCTTTGTATATTTTCTGAAATGCTCTGTCAAGGCTGAACTGGCCCATTTGCAACCGATTCTGCAGATTCCCTAGAATGTGACGTTGGTCGGTATCGTTCGCTAAAATAGATGCCCATTCAATGACATCAGACTCGTTTGTGTTCCCCAAGTGCTCAAGAACCATCCTAGCTTTGTCGTTGGTCGGTTCAAGAGATTGTTTCAGCTTCCGTTCGTTCCGATGCAATTCGGATCCGTTATCAACCAGCAGTCTTTCTTGTACTAGACAGTTCTCGTAGGTGGAGCGAATGCAACTGAGCAAAAGATTGAACAGTATGGCCGCTTTGTGCCGGAGACTTTCAAGTTCGCGAAAGAGCTCATCTGTCTTAGCAAAGGCCGCATCGCTATTTTGGGGAACAACCGCTATTGAGCCTCGCCTTCGGGCCCCTTCAAACGTTGCTTCGATTCTCTTGCGATAGTTATCAGCTTCCCCCGCATTCTTTCGCGATTCGTTCTGTAAATATGATATTTTCGCTCGAGACTCTGAGTATTTTGATGTAAGATCGCAAATTCGGTTATCCATCTGTTGCTTTTCTAAGCCGAATTCAGCCTCCAGTTCATCGATCGCTCGTTCGGCTTTATGCAAGCAAACCTGAATCTCTTCTGACGCAGCTTGGCTTTTTGAAAGCTCCTCCGCCAGGTGAGAACATTGGTCACTAGACTTTTCAAATTGATTCTTCGCTTCTTGAAGAGCTCCTTGCAGCTGCTCTTTCTCTCGTTGTGCACCAAGAAGCTGTTGTGCTTGCAAATCGTTGTCATTTTCTAGCTTTCTATTCTGCGCTACCTGTTCACGATATCGTGCTTGCCACTGCGCCGCATCCTCCTTGACCTCTTTGATTTCTACAACCAGGCGTTCGTGGTCGGCGAGTATTGGTCGATGTTGCTCTACAATGGATTCCAGATTTTCCTTGTCAGCTTGAAGTCGCCTAACCTCTTCCTCCAATGCATTTCGATCAGAAACTTGGCACTTTAGCGATAATATTTGACCCAAGAGCACATCACGTTCGTCTTTACTCCTCTTTGTCACTTCCATTAGTTTGTCACGATCATCTTGTGCCTTGACTTTAGTTCTCACCAGTTCCATTCGTATATCGTTCTCCTTTTCTTGGAGTTGTAGGATCGAATGCTTAAAATTGACAATGCGGGCACTCTCACGATGTATGACCTCCAGCTGCCCGCCACAATGCCAGCATGATCGAACTCGTAGCTCGCACTCTTGAGGTGCAAAAAGGCAGAAGGTCTCCCGTAGGTCCACCGACGGCACAAATGCAAGGGAAGACCCCAATACAGAATTTGCATCGTTTGCATTTCCAATGAGACCCTGATTCTGTGCATCTGCCAAACATTCCTTAACAACGAGTACATCGCGGTGATAGGCCTTGCGTATGACATCAAGCAGAGCATTCCGGCGGTTAAGTCTGCCACGAAGTTTGTCGATTTCGACGTTGTGGTCAGAATTTTCGGCCAGCTCCAAATGTTCAGGTTCCATTCTTCGAATCGTTGGCGTGATTCGAAGATGTGGCAGGGAAGGGGCCCTCCAGCACAACCCTCATTTCATCTCAGCTTTGGCTTTGCGTAAATCGCCAGACTCAGAAGAGAGCTTCAGGTTGAGAACGCGCACGGACTGCGCTGGCCCTGGTCGTCCCTGGAATCTCCCTTGAAAAATAAAAAAAAACTTTGAGCGTTGTAGTACGAAAGTATTCTTCGCACCAAAACATACCTTTGCCATTTCCACTGAGTGCGAGGAATATTCACAGAGCTCATTCTCTCTCGCCTGCGCAGTATTGGAAAGAGAAGGAGTGGTCTTCGATCGAGCAAGGTTGATTGCCGAACGCAGCTACGCAGTGAAAAGTAGCTCCAGCCTCCACACGCAGCGGATTGGGAAGCTTGCGAACGATCTGTCGATGGGACGCCGATGCGGTGGAGATGGCGTCAAAGTTGCCGTTGCCTCCTCGCGCATGACAATCATACTCCACCCAGAACGACACCGCGTGGGCTACGCCTTCCGAGTCCAACTCCACCGAGCCCTTCGCGGCCTCCATCGTCGGAGCCGCGCCCTCGTAGGATATCGTCCCCACGCAAAAGCCGTCGGACAGCCGCCTGTGCCGATATTCCCTCAGCGGCAGCGAGACGTCGTACTCGTGGTAGCGATCGCCGTAGCGGTTCACCGCGGCGTGCGTCAATCCGGACACCTCGCCGACGCGTCCGTACGCCGCCGCGAAGTCCTCGAACTCCAACACGCGCGCGAGGATCCGGGCCCGCGCGGGCACGGACAGCGCCGACGGCGCGATCGCGCCGCGCCGCCTCAGCGCGCGCACGAGGTGGAAGTAGTTCAGCGCCTCCTGGAGGTGCCATCCCTCGAGGAGGGCGTAGTACGGCTCGGCGGCGACGATTTCCGCCGGGCCGCCGGCGACGTGCTCCGCCGACAGGTGCTCCGGGAGGGCCTGGAGGATTTGGAAGTCGGCTCCCTCGCGGGGGAGGTGGTTCCCGATTTGGGCGATGGTGGCAGCCAGTGCGGGCAAGGTTCCCGGCCCGCTCTCCAGAGAGGTCACCTTAGTAGCTCCGGAGGTGGCGGCCATGAGGGCGCACAGTCCAACATCGGAGAGGTCGAGGAAGGGCGCGTCGCGGCCCTTCGCATCGAGGCAGTGACGGATCGACTCGCGCAGGGTCCGTATTCGCGCTAGATCGCTGAGTTGGAGGGCGCGAGCGGTCGTGATGATTCCATTTGGCAGACATTGTCGGAGTTGGACGCCAGATTCGTCGCGCTCGTTCAGTTTCCGTCGCTGGAGCGGTCTGGGATGGCCCTCTTCGAGTCCGTCGGTGCGCTGAGTCTTTGCTTCGATTGTGAACGATATCGAGCTATCATCGTGGGACGCAACCACTTCCACAGGGCGGCCCTTTGTCAGCATTCGGGCATCGTCGTCATTCCCCGGGAAAGGGTGGAGACACTGCTGCCAATGATCTTGCCAGTGCGGTCTTTCGCGATCGTCGTTTGATACTTCGCCCCCGCCATCGTCCTCGGGTCGCTTGACGAGCGCGCTGGGCACGGTCGAGTAGGTGCAGCCGTCCCCGTCCCACAAGTCCAGCTCCCACCACGCCAAGACTCCGTGACAGGCGCCGTCGGACGTCGGGACGAAGGTTGTTGTTACGGACCGCCCGGTCGGGGGAGGCAAGCCATCCAAGCCGGAGGCGAAGTCGAAGTCCAGCACCATCGTGGGATCGGTGAGGGGACGCATCCCTCGGAAGCCATCGGATCCTCGGCCATCGTCCCGACAGCCCTCGTCCAGCATGGAGTCCGCGTGCAGGGGCACCGCGACGTCGCTCACGACGCAACCTCCTCCCGCGCGTCGATCCTCGGTCTCGTCGCCTCCCAGGGGCGCGGCCGTCGACAGCCACACGCCCCCGGAGGCCTCGCGAAACGCGTTCAAATCCGGTCCGCAGAACGCGGTCACGGCGTTGGCCGACGAATCGATCGTCGCGGCCGCGCCGTCGGCGTCCGCGACGACCCGTTCGATCGGCCCGCCCTCCACCAAAACCGCGTACACCCGCGCCCTCCTCGGCACGACCGCGGCGTCCGGCTTCAAGTGCCTGTTCCACGCGTCGCGCAAGGCCGGGAGGACGCCTTCTCCCAACAATCCCGACTCGAGCAGCTCCGACGTGCAGAGGTCGGCCCGGGGGGGGGGAGCGTCCTCCTCGCCCCCGCCCCCGCCCTCCGCGCCGCCGCCCTCCTTCTGCGTCCCCGCGACGACGAAGCGAGCGTCGTCCATCCGAAAGTTCGGATCGGCGGAGTGTCCTTCCACGACTGCGACGACGTCCGAGAGTCCGTTCTCGGCCGCGGAGAGGCGGGCGAGGCGGGCCATGGCCGAGGCCATCTCCACCGACGTCGCGCGCACCTCCGCCTCCGCCTCCGCCTCTGCGCCGGGTCCGGCGTCCCGCAAGGCGTCCCTCGCGCGGCGGGCGGCGAGCATGGCCAGGAGGCCGGATCCCGATCCCACGTCGAGGACGCGGAGGGGTTCGCCCCCCCTCGTCGCTTCGTCGCCGTTCCCCTCGCGTCGGTTCCGCCGCTCGACCGCGAGTCGACACGCCTTCCCGATCGCGTCGTCGTAGAGGCGGTTTCGACGATCGTCGTGGAGCATCGGGAGGACCCACCGCTTCGTCCGGAGGTGCCGGACGACGCCCGGATCGTCCCGAGGATCGACGCCGGAGGCGGCGGCGGAAGGGGGCGACGAGGCGGCGGCCGTCGTCGCCTCCGCCGCCGCCGCGTCCCTCCAGACGATGCCCCCGTGCTCCTCGTCGAGGCAGGCGACGAGGACGATCTCCCGGGGAGGGGACGACGGCGAGGAGGAGGAGGAGGAGGAGGAGGGGGCGCCCCCGCCCCCACCGTCGCCGCCGCCGCCGCCGTCGTCGTCGACCGAGACCACCACCGCCTCGTTGTAGCGGGCCGTCGCGAGGGCCCGCGCGACGACGGCTTGGACGTCGTCGCCGTCGCCGTTGGACGTCATCTTCTTCAGCTTTTAGGCAGGTTCGGCTTTGGGTTCGATCAAGGGAATGACCACTGGGGGAGCATGACTTATTTCTGATACCTTTTTCTATTAAAGCAATCGCACCAATGACCAATATGCGTGCCCTCGCACTAACATTTTGCTATTATCAGCCCTGGTCTGGCAGAAGGTGAGGCCATGTTTCAGCTTGTTTTGTCGCATCTTCTTCTGCAACACGCCTAATGTTTGGATTGCCATCTCCTCCTCCTCCTCCCCGGCCTGAAAGGAAGTCTTCGAGGTTGTGGCCGAAGGCCGAAGTAGAGGTCGCGTCCGTGGCCGACCTTGCGACGGCCGACCTTAAGACCGTCGTCGTTTTCGCGGCTGTCGTCTTTTTCATGTCTGTTGTCAGGCGCCACGACGGTATCGTAGGACGCCGTGGGGGAGGACGCCATGGGGGGTATGAAAAAACCCGGAACACGGTGGTCGGAGACACCGATATCCGGGGGGTGAGCGGAGGGCAGAAGCGACGGGTGAAGATGATTGAGATGGCTTTGACCTCTCCGCTCCCGTGTCTCTGCCCCCCTGCCCCCCGGCGCCTGCGATATCACGCCTCGATGCGGCGTCAGCTTTGTCGATCTGTCGGATCATACGGGCGGCGCTGGAAGTCCAAAGGTGCTCGGCGATCACGTGCCTGCTGCAGCCGTCCGACGACGTTTACGGGACGTTCCATCGGGTCATACTTCACACGCCCGACATACTGGTGAGACAATTAGTACTTATTGGCTGCGGCACTTTGCTTAGAAGTTGTCTTTTCTTTTGGCAAGCTCCGACTCAATGCGCACGCTGCGAATATTGCCATGTCCTTCGGACGTTCGCTCGTCCAGGTGGCGTGCGAACGGCGCGACGGAGTACGCCGGTAAGTCTTCGTCGCGGCCGCGACGGTCTGGGGCAACGGTTGCGCCCTTCGCGTTGTCATCTAATCTTCTCTCATCCTCTCGCCCTCGACGATATGCGATCCTCGTCAGCGTCCGGACGAGATGAACGTCCCCGAGTTCCTCCTCCGCTGCGCCTCCTCCCCCGCCGACCTGCGGGATGACGCCTCGGGCGGCGCCGAGGGCGGGGAAGGCGGACTACGGAGCGACCCGCCCCCCGCGGCCCTCTCGTCCCCCTCGGCCCTCGCCTCCACCTTCCTCTCCTCTCCCGCGGGGACGAAGCTCCTGTCCGAACTCGACGAGCGGGGAGGGGACGATCGGGCGGCCGAGGAGGCCGCCTTCGACGAAGCGGACGAGGAAGCGATGCCTTCCCTCGAGGACTTCGCCCACCCCACGGGACGGCAGGTCCGGCTGCTCTTGGGACGAGGGTGGAAGCTCGTGATGCGCAATCCCGCCACGACGATGCGATTGGTTTCGGCCGTCGTGAGTATTGCGCGTCGTTCGCTTCCCTCCTCTCGTCCTCGCAAACGACGAGAGAGTCTCACGCGCGCGCGCCTTCTCTCTCTCTTTTATCGAACAAGGTCTTCGGAATCTTCATCGGGACGCTCTTCCTCTCCACTCCCGACGACGTCGCGGGGACGCAAGTTCGGGCGGGATACGTCTTGACCCTCATCTTCTTGTCGTTCTTGAACAGCTGCATGGCCCCCTTGGACGAATTGTACGCCGATCGGATCACGTTCTACGTCCACAGACGGGCGTCGTTTTACGGGACGACGAGCTATTATCTGAGCCAGATGATTTGCAGCTGGCCGGTGGCGGTGGGGGAGGCGTTCTTGCTGTGAGTGCGAGGGGCGTGCCTGCTGCGATATTGGTCAGACTGCACGTCAAAAAAATCGCATCGTTTCCTCACGACTCAATCCGTTGCTCGTCCGTGGGAACATTTCATAGCTGCGTCTTGAGCTTCTTCGCGGTGGGGATGAGCGGGAACGGCGGGTGGGGCTTCTTCTACTTCTGGCTGCAGTTCACGTTGGTGACGATGAGCGGGACCGCGGTGTCGCGGTGCCTGGCGTACAGCTTGCCGACGCCGGACATGGTGCGATTTCATCTCGTGTATTGTTGCGGCTCGTTCTTTATGTTTGAATGTTATGACTGGTAACACCGACCGTTGGTTCTCTCCACCGCAGGCCCAAAGCCTTGGCCCGGCCGCCCTCCTGCTCTTCATCCTGTCGGCGTGCTACTCTCCCCAGTACCTCGATCTCCCCTCGTGGCTCCGTTGGCTCGCCTGGATCTCTCCTTGCGCCTACTGCTACGAGAGTGTGATCGTGACCGAGGCAGAACGGCGAACGGTAGGGAATGTCGACAGATAGCTGTTTCCTCAGAAGGCGCTCAGGATTGTCACGCTGTTGGGGGAGGAGAAGCACATGATCCAGAAGGAGATGATGGAGACAAAGCTGTCGCTGGGTTGTTGCCCTCGGTGGCCAGCGGCGCCGTCTGCCGCCGGGGCCCATAAGGGCGCCCCACTTCAAATGGCGTCGTCCCGGGCGGAAGCGTGAGGATGTTCCTGTCGAAAGTGGGAGGTCGGGAGGCTACCTACTAATTGTAGGTATTTTAATGTAAATTACTGTTATTTTACTATTGTACGAAGCTTGCATCATATTCAATCAGCTGCAACACACCGGTTTGGCATAGAGGTGTCGCTAAGATGCGACCAAAAACTTTTCCACTTTGCTCGACAGTCGCGAACGTTTGGCGAGTATATCGCAAATATCGCGAAGTGTCGCTTATTGTCGCGAGATATCGCGAGATGTCGCGAGATGTCGCGAGTTGTCGCGAATTGCCGCTCATATGTCGCGAGATGTCGCGAGATGCCGCGAGATATCGCGAGATGTCGCGAGATGTCGCAAGTATCGCGAAGTGTCGCGCAATTTGTGAAGGTCGCAAATCGCAAACTTCGTGCCGACCAAGACCCGAATTACGTACTTACCCCGTAGGTAGGTATGGTTAGTGTGCGACTCGCCTCGGTTCGGTGGCGTGCCCCGCCGCCCGGGGCCAGGAGTGCGCCTTATTGCGTCCGCCGAGCAAAACGAGTCAAGCCGTCGGCGTGCTTGG
>JALLPA010001038.1:0-12105 GCA_036939895.1 Thalassiosira exigua
ACTAACATATCTAACTAACTAAAGGGAGTGAGCCCTACCTCCGCTGGAGTCCGAACAGCTTTTGCTAACTGCAATGGAGTTTTAGTACAAAAGCTAACATACATAGCTTTTTACCTGACACGAAAATTAATGACCAAAACCGCAGTAGTAAGTACTTACATAGAAAAGGTGCATTCCAAGTTCTGACCCTGTGTCGTGTTGTGGGCCAAAATGTTATGCAAGATACTGTCGATTATGATTAGGCTCCACTAAGTATAGTTTATGTTCACATTTATCGTTCCAGTTTATAGGCTGCAGTAGATGCTGAGAACTTGGTGACAGCGAGTTTTTTGTCAGTCTGACAAAAAACTTATTTTATCCACATTCTTCTCGTTTCTATTTTGTTATCAATGGCAATGCTAATGTCACATACACCATTGCACATGTTCAGCTTGAACCATTACTGACTGTGGTATTTCTCCTGTGGACTCTTATTTTTCAAAACATAGACAATTATATTCTGATTGCCTACCTGTGTAACACTTTTCAGGGATGATTGGGGGGACACCTTTTTATACCATAGCCACTGTAGAACTTTATATCCCCCATGAAAATTTAATCCCGAGGGAGTCAGCAATTTTGTTTGATATTTTCAAAAAAACCCAGGCCAAGGGCTAACAAACATGCTGCCTACATCTGATAAGCTCCTCCAAGAACGATTTTTAGTGAGGTTGATTTGCCTCCTTCTACTGCAATTGTAAATAATGCAAACCCCTTTGATATTAGCATTACAATTTGTGCACATCATGTTTATTCGCATGAACTTTCAGTGATATCATCCTTTATCGTTTTCTAACGGGAATTTACACAATTTTGAGTATGACACTTTAGTCCTAGGAACAGTGTCACCCCAATCATCAAATCATGAATGAAGGGTTGTCAGGTGGTTACCCGTTGGGCCTGGTTAAAACTACCTTTAACCAGGCGCTCAACTAGGCATTTATTGGTCTTCTGTCAATGGCTGTAGTATCTCCTATGCAACCCCAGGGACCCAACCAAGAGCGCAGGGTGCTTCTACACTATCGGTGGGGGGGAAACATCCGCTGGGGGGGCGTCGGCGCCGCCAGCGGCGGCGATGGATGTGGCGCAATGTACCCTCCTCTCCAACATTTCTACGTCCAATTCGAAGAAAATTGTATTGGGCTCTACACAGGAATTCTCCAATAATGGCCAAAAATCTATCAAGAACGCTCAACCACCAGGCGAAAAATTAAGGTCGAAAATCAAGCTTCTTTATTAAAAGTATATGATTTTTCAATATTATCGTAAATAAATACCTACTGATATCTTCTAACGTGGATTATTTTAACCGCACATGCGAAGCTCACTCAACAAAAAAGCTTAACCAGGCGTTCAACTAGGCGTAGATCTCTACATAAAAAACATGCCAGAAATCGCCTAGTTGAACTGGGCGCCAGGCCCAATGGATGGCTACTAGGCTGAGTATTCGACCAAGCATCCAATCTCATGTTTCTGGACCGTCCTATCTCATGTTTTGCAGTTTTTTTTATTCTAGAATTTTTCCGTCTGATTTTGCCGCATTCGGAACTTTTAGGCATCCAAAGTCATTTCCATTAGTTTCAAATAGCAAACCTTGTTTCCCTCAGATTCAATGTAGTAGAGTGATCATCAGGGGATTCCCGCTCCTTGACGTGTCTGCTCACGCGACCTTGAAAGGTCCATGACAAAGTAAGACCAGTTGAAAATTGTTCAAGCATTGCATACTCTTCTGACATGGTTGGAATAAAGGTAGAACTTGTCGGAAATAGTGGATCTAACTCACTTTTATGCCAATTATGCGAGTGATCGAAACTGACTCTTCATCTTCAGTTTTACACTCTGTCCAAGGTGAATTCAGACAGATGCATTACACAGGCTATGCACATGGTTGCTCTTTGCAAACATCAATCTATTTCATGAAAGTGCATACAAGAATTATCTCTTTTGGGTTCAGACACATACACTGGTTACTCCGTGGCTAAAAACATAGATGTCTCTGAAAAGCTTGAGATGGTTTGTATTATGACAACAGAGAGAGATTCAAACCTCGATCTATTAATATTGAGTCCCTCACATGAAACATTATGTCCGAACGTCAAAAAATAGGGAGTGACAGAAATCTTTAGATACATCCCATGGGCCCACGAGGGCTATTAGACTACGCTCGTAATCCGTGACTGAGATTGCACCCCAAGGGCCCTGGCATGTGCCAGGGCACCAGGATTGTGTGCTGCATCATCGTATTGATGTGCCCGCGTACGTTAATGAGGTTGCCGCTGACGTTCTCAGCTTTGACTTCAGACGAAACCCAATTACACATGTTCCAATGCAGATACCCGTCGACCAGAAAAACCCGGCGTGAAGCAATCTCCCTTCTCGAAAAATATCTCCGCACGCACTCCGTCCCGACGGTAGTGGCCCTTGCAGTCGTGAGAATGGTGCGCAACGCATGTGACGAACCAGGACCCTCAGCGTATGATACGTCGGGACAACTGATCCAGGACATTGCGCTGAAACAGCTCTCTCTCTCGGACATGAGTTTCTGCTACGAGGGTACCTTGTAACCGACTGGCACGAGACGCTACAACAGATGAAAGTAAGCCGCCCGGAACGAGCACTGACCCACATCTTCCTGGGGATGTGGCGCATCGTATTTGCACCTGTATGGGAACATCGAAACCGTATTGCACATGACGATGATAACATCGTCACAAAGTACGAACGGGAGCGGCTAACCAGTGAACTGTGCGAGTGGAAACGCGAAGCTAGGATGCGACTTGGCCACGACCAGTTATACCTCGTCGCATTTGATCCTATGCAACTCACTTCATGGACGACGTCGGCAATGCAAAATACGATCCAATTGCTCACCAAAGCAGCCAAGAACTACCGCCAATCTGTAGAAGAGGCCCAGCCTCTCATCACTTCATATTTTCACACCATGGAAAACACCTAATGGGGTCCATGTATCTTGTAAATTGCGAGAACAAACGCGACAACATAACAAGCATTAGAGCAATAGAAACACCTGATGGGGGGAGGAAAACAGTCCTCTTCCTTGCCATGCAATGATATATGCTGACCTCTAATATGGTTGTTTTAACATGTATGTAAAGATTTTATTTATTCTCTTTTTGTGTCAAATTTTCGACTCTCAAGTGTAAACTTCACTTAAACATTGTGAATTTGTTTTCTAATCGAAATATTAATATTTATACTAAACAGACATGTGTTAGAATACATAATTTTTCAACCAAAATTGTAATATGATAAGGCAAAGTTGTACCGTAACAATACATATGACCTCGTATTAAAAATATTATTTTCTTACACGTTCAAATCCTTCATTTTAAAATCATTTTTGAATTTGGTGCCAACCGTCAAAAATCTTTTCGATTTGAATCAACACAAACGAACTCGTGGCATGTAGCGAGCACAACCGGGCCCACCCGAGTCCATCTAACCAAGACCACAAAGACCACGTACAATAAAACAAAACACACCCGCCCGCCCATGGGCTACATCCACGGATGCAACGTCTGCCGCCCTCCCACCACCACCACCCCAGCTCCCTGCCGATGAGGTGGGGCCCGTTCTCCGTCAGCTGATCGACCGTCGCGACAGACCTCCGCCCTGAAGAAATGCCGGCGCCAGACGAGACGAGCAAGAGGATGTGAGTCTTTTTTCTTGATGAAATTCAGCGAATGTTATCACTCACAGATCCCCCCTCAATACTCTTTAGCTGCAGAGCTCGACGGCCGACGGCGGCCGAAAGATCGGGGATGGCTGCTAGCAACGGTGGCCTTGGGCTCGGGGACGGACGAGAGGGCGGCCGCGAGATCAACTAAACATACAATAGGTTACTAGTAAACATACAATATCAATATTAATTAGTAGTCATCACAGGTTAGTAGCAACCTATGAGTTTACTTGTACATTGACTAGTTTATGGCTAACCTTAATTGCACATTATACTGAGAACGACACTCAGTCTTTCAAGGTTGCTTACTTATGACCACTGATCAGTCTTGGTTGGTATCGGATGTTTGAGCTTCCAGGTAAGCTTGAAAAGACTTCCTTAACACCCTCCATCATCACATTCTCCTCGTTTCTTGCTGCCTCAATCACACTCATCTCATTGTCCACTATCCACTGCCCCCCTAGCCTTAGTCACTTGCTCCGCTGAATCTCCCATCCTGTTCTTCTCACTCACCTTTCATTTCCCGTCGCCGTTCGCCAAATAATTCTTCTAGTTTTGACACGGCCGAGCCGGAGGAGAGGCCGTGGGGGTGGGTGGGGAGACAACTCATCCTTGCCCCCCTTTTGCTCCCACAATCTCCTTCTACATACCACGTGTAATGTGATGTCATGTAATTAAGCAGAAGAAGTAAACATTTAAACATATTTTCAAAGTAGATAATTGACCTTAGTTGACATTGTGTTGGTGGGGGGGAGGAGGGGGGGCGGTGCTCCCCCAAAGCAACGATTTTCATCTTCCTTTTCCAGATATTTTCCGCTGTACCATAATACATAGGGACCTTGCTGACAAAACACCACACTTCAAGACAGCTGTTACTTCTGAGAAGGTCAGCTGATGCGTCTAAATGGTGTATATACACACTACCACTAAAATATTTTTGGTGGCGGGTAGTTAATGGATTTAGATTTTACAATTGACACAAACGACCGTTTTGAGACTGCGCTTGTTTAGGGGCAGAATTGTTTCTCAGCTGCTTTACGGAGTTCGGCCTTTGTTTTTCTTTCAGACATAACTAAAAGAGCCAATCTAATGCCCGAAAAAGAAATGAATGTCAAACTCCACGATGGAGCTGAGAAACGATTCCGCCCAATTCGTTTACTGCGATGTATGACCAACATACGATAGTAGATATATTGTCCAGAGGGCCCAGTGCTGGGTCCATTGTGTGACCACCAAGTTGACAGCACTTCTACAACTGCAACAATCTCAAGTCCAGGATAAACCATGCCATACTACATATCACTTGGCCACAAATTATGAACACATTCCAAAATCCTCCACAGCTTGGTATCATTTCAAAAACGGATATTGAAGACTACACAGTCACCCTATGCAATCATCACCGTGAGTTTTCATTGAGTTCATTGCCGCCGACTGAAGGGGCATCACATTTAAAGACTGCTGCGCCAGCAACATTCAAGGGACAACATGTTTCAAAGCATCATCAATGCAAACGACAAAGTTTCTCTGTTGGACGATACATAGATTAACTCTCCAGGTACTCTCTGCAACCACAGAACTATTGACAACGATAAGAATTGAAACCCGCAGCCAATGCAGAGAATACCTATTTGCCCCCTCATGCCCCCCCCCCCCCCGCCCCCGACCACTGGAGAAGGTGATGGATCAGAGCGAAGGACGAGGGGAGGGAGAGAGAGGGGGACTTCTCGCCCCCCATTGCCATTGCTCCCCTCGATCGCTTTGCGCACCCCCCCCCCCCCCCCCCCCCCCCCCCCCCCCCCCCCCAGAGCATCCCGGGGTCTGCGGGCATCCTTCGCCGTATTGCATCGCGGGGAGGTCTCCGTTTTCGCGGGGAGTTAGAATCAGGGGTGCGCACTTCTCGTCCTGGCCTTGCAGGCAACTCTGTCCCACAGCCAAAAATACGAAAGAAAACGAACGAAGGTTTCAATGTTCACATTTGCTCATGCCTAATCGATATCGTGCGCGCCCCGAGGGGCCCAATAATGCGCCGAATTGGGTCGCGCCATTTTTCCCGACGGGAATGTTCGAACGAAAATATCGCATGCTATTAGCACTCTTTTTACTTGCATCAGAAATAAATTATTGAAACTTTTATTTGATTTTGCATGTTGCCCATCGCTAATTAACATATGAGGAGAGATCTCTCGTGTCATTGTCATTGTTCTTGCGCCATGCGCCATTTCCTCCAGCCTCCATCCGCCTCCATCCGTCCCCCTCCTTCGCCTTCGATCCGCCTTCGCCAGCGAGCGTCGTCCTCCCTCCTCGTCGCCATCCTCCTCCCCCGCCGTCCGCTCCCCACCTCCTCCCCGCCTTCCCGTCCCTCGTCGTCTTCAGTCGCCGTCGTCGTCCATCCGCGGCCTTCCCTCCGTCGGTCGGTTCCTCCCTTCGCCCCTCGGCTTCATTCGGTTCATCGATCCATGGGAGAGTTCAGCGACGACGACGAGGACTTCGGCTCCTTCGACCTCGCGGGGGCTTTGGCCTCGGCGCGGGAGGCGTCCCCGCCCTCGGCCTCGGCCGGCGGGAGCGCGCAGAGGAAGGGGCTGAGGCCCGCGGACGCGAACGTCCCCTCCTCCCCCTTCGGCGGCGAAGGGGCGCCGGCGGGGAAACGGCCTCCGCCGTCGTCGTCGTCCGACGGCTGGGGGGGGAGCGGGAAGAAGGCTCGGGCCAGCCCCAGCGGCATGGGCAGTGGCATTGGCAGCCCCGGCGGCGACGGCCTCGGCATCGACGACGACGACGACGGCGACGGCGACGTCCCCGAGGCCTTCCAAGACGCCATGACGAGCTCTCTGAAGCTTCACTTCGGCCACGAGAAGTTCCGTCCGGGACAGCTCCCCGTGCTCCATTCGCTGATGGGGCGCGACGGAGCGGGGGGGAAGGACGCCTGCGTCTTCTGGGCGACCGGGTGAGTTTTCCGACGTCCCTCTTCGCACGCGCCGTCGTTCGTCGTCGTCGGTCCGCCGAGTCGTCGAACGACGTTCGAATGCGCGCGGTCTTACGCCCTCGCGCCGTATGTCTCGCGGCTCGCCTTCGACGCACGCTCCTTCGCCCTCGCGCATCGCTTTCGTCCGAACGCCCAGGGCGGGAAAGAGCCTGTGCTACCAGCTCCCGCCCCTCCACCTCCATCAAGTGGCCGTGGTAATCTCCCCCCTCATCTCCCTCATGGAAGATCAAGTGTCCAAGCTCAACGGACGAGGGTCCGAAGTGGCGACCCTCCTCGGCTCGTCGCAGCGGGATCCCACCGCCGAAAGCCGCGCGTTGAGCGTTCACTTCCGATTGGTGTACGTCACCCCCGAGCGGCTGACGGGCGGGAGGGGGCTCCTGGATCGATTGGCGAGCATGCACGGCGGGAGCGGGGGCAGGAGCGGAAGCGGCGGCGGAGGGAGCGGACGGATCTGCCTGTTCGCGGTGGACGAGGCCCACTGCGTCTCGGAGTGGGGTGAGTTTACCGGGACGTTGTTTCGGGGTTTCCTCGGAGCGGATTTTCGCGTCGATCGGGATCGGATGCGCATATCAGGGCTGCGCACGGGGTTCGGACGGAGCGGGATCGGGAGAGGCGGGGACGTGGGGCCGAGAGGCGGGCGCACGGCGCGAGGAGCGCGAGCGCGAGAAGGAGCGCACGGACGCAAGCGGCCGAGCGCGCGAGGAAAGGAGAATCCTACTCCGGCGCGTTCTGCTCGGGCCCTCGGAGGCTTTGTTCGGGACCGTCTGCGCCCAAGCGGCGATGGGGTCCGCCTGGGTCTTGGGTTCGATTCGGGCGCGGGTGTTGCGAGGGCGGCGACGCGGCGTGCGGCTCGCTTTGTGGGGGCGCCTCGCCGTCGTTGCCGATGGACGGTTGACGGGCGCGAAGTGCAGCGACTGGTTGGTCCCGCGCTGGTCGAGCGAGAGATCTATTGCGCGTGCAGTCTGCCTCTGCGAATGCGTCCGTTGGAACTTAGGTCGGTGCACCACCGTTGCGATGTGTGGCGTTTGTGCGCCTGCCAATGCGATTGGCACCCATCTGGGAGCACCTGCGTGCGATCATCGGGTGTTGGCTTTCCGTTGCGATGTGTGGCTTTTCTCGAGGTGAATGTGCAGTGCACTCCTGAAGTGGTCGCACCGCGCCTGCCAATGCGATTGGCACCCATCTGGGAGCAGGCTTTGGGTACCAAGATAGAGGCGTGTGGTTAGAATGTACTCTGTTCGAGAACTTTGATGGTTGATCGAACAGCAATGCTCAAACAATCAACATCTGTCGACATGACACGCCAGGACACGATTTTCGCCCTTCCTTCCTGAAGATCGGGTCGTCCCTACGCGACCATCCCGTCCTCGCTTCGATTCCCATCCTGGCGTTGACCGCCACCGCCGTGCCGCGGGTGCAGCAAGACATCATCAAGAACCTCCAGATGCGGCCGGGCGCGACCGTGGCGAAGCGGTCCTTCGATCGCCCGAACTTGAAGATTTCCATCCGCCGCAAGCCCCGCAACGGGCCGCAGGGAGCCTTCGAGCGGATGGTCAAGGAGATGGCCAAGGTCGTCGCGAAGCAGGGCGCGACCTCCAAGGGGATCATCGGCGCGAAGAGCACGATCGTCTACTGCTCAACGAAGCGGGAGGTGGAGGACGTCGCGTTCAAGATCTCGCAGGACCTCGCCCACCAGCTGGTCCAGCAGCACGCGATCGGCGGCGGGAACAAGTCGATCACCTTCGAGGCTGCCTCCGGCCTGGCGTCGTCCTTGGTGAAGCCCTACCACGCGGGGCTTTCCTTCGGCGCGCGCACGGACGCCCACACCGACTTCCTCGTCGGGAAGGTCGCCGTCATCGTCGCCACCGTGGCCTTCGGCATGGGGATCGACAAGCCGGACATCCGCCGGGTCATCCACTGGGGCGCGTGCAAGACCGTCGAGGAGTATTACCAGCAGATGGGACGCGCGGGTCGCGACGGCTTGCCCGCCGAGTGCGTCATGTACGCCGACACCAACGACTTCGCGAAGTACAAGGGCGACTTCTACCTCGGCGGGCTGAGCGGGGAGTCGCGGGACGCGACCGTCCGGAGCATGGACGCGCTGAGGGATTTCGCCATGGGCACGGACGGGTGTCGTCGGGCGGCGCTGCTCGACTTCTTCCACGAGACGCCCTCGTTTGGAAAATATTGCGGGACTTGCGACTTGTGCCTGAACAGAAACAATTACGCGGGCGATTTCGAGAGAGATTTCCAATGGGAGGGGGCTCGGGTCATTTTGTTCGCCTCCTTGGCGTGCCCGGGACAGGTCGGTGTCGATGCTACACTGGAGCTGCAGGTTCTGGGCGGATCGTGATGCTGACAACTTATTTTGTTTCTCTTGCTTGTAACCGCTCTTTCGCAGGCCATGTCAACCCTTGAGAAGATCATCAGCGGTGGAACGGTTGAGGCCTTCAAGTATCAGGTGTCTATCCGGAACGACCCCTCCAAAGTCACGAGGAAAATCAAGTCGATTCGAGACAAAATGAAAAAGAAGAAACCCAGTGCTTACTTTAAAGAGCTGGTGCCATCACTTGTCAGCTCTGGACACCTTAGGCAGGCTACCAAGCAGTCTTCGCACAAGTATTCGGTAAGAAGGAGTATCTATGCCCTGTTGGAATCTTCTCATGTCCATGCCTCTAACCATGGGTAATTCATTGTCGAAAACTAGAAACCATATACGGTCTATGACCTGACACCGAGGGGAAAAGCCGCCGCTACCGCTACAGATGACCCCATTGTGTTGCCCGTTCCTGCATCCGTCCGGGAACAAGAGAGGCTGGAAGAGGAGAAGAGACAGGAGACTTTCGCAGCCCTCAAAGACAAAGGAGTGGATTTGCAACAGATCCCACAAGAGGAATTGGACGCAGGCGACGGCGAGGCCATTACCGCACTCAAGCGCTGGTACAGCTACGTGGATTCGCTTGAGTCGAGAGGTCGTGCGGACATGGTCAACAAGCTGGATGATTTGAAGAACAGGATCGAAGCTTGGAGGATGGACATGGCCGAGAAATATCGCATGGCTCCCGCGTCGGTCATGGAGGAGCATTTGCTGGTCAAAATCGCTTACGCCACTGCCAGCCTTCGAGCCGGAAGCCGCATGAACACGGAAGCACTTGTCGCCGCCGGTGTGCGCAGCAATGGAATCGACGATCTAAGCGCTGTCTTGGGCGAGTGGGCCAGCGAAAATCAGGAGGAACCAGACGAAGCAAATGGCGACGACGGCGATTCGCCCATGGTCTTCAAATCTGGCGAAGCAGTCCAACCGGCAAGGCCGTGGAGGTATGCGGTGTATAAACCGGCTAAGAAAACCGGCAAGGCGACGTGGGAAGGTAAGTGAATCGTCATTTGCTGCATCTGAAGTTCATAGCATGACTAATCTACGCATCCCTCTTTCCTTGGACCAAGTTTCATATGATCAGTTTGTGCAGGGCAAACACCCACAAACAATCGCCATGACGCAAAAGAGCGGCAGGCCGATCCAGGTGGCGACAGTCGTTGGGCACATTCTCGAGGCCTTAGTTCAGGGTCGCCGCGTTGATCTCCATAGGTTGTCCTCAGCCGAAATGCCACCTACCAAGAGCCAATGGCAAGAGCTCGTCAGGTGCAGTGTCGAAACCGGCATAGATGTAAAAGCAGACCCTGCCACCTCTGGTCCTGACGGCGAAAGGTTCACAATGAAAGATTTCCTAATCCCAATCATGGGCAACAGTTTTGGTGAGTCGCTTACACAGTAATGGCACCTAACAATCTGCAGAATGCGTCGACGCGTGATTTGATTGTCACTCTAAATGCTTTTTCACTCGCTTGTTTCATCAGCCCTCAAGGATTTCAAAGAACGGACTCCAGAGGAGAGTGCGAAGTGGAACAAATGGTGTTGCTGCTTGAAATGGTACCTCGCTCTTTCCAAAGTGCAAGTCGAACCGACTTTTGGAAAGTAACGACAATTAGTCTGATGTTATAGTTTCGTCCACTTTTTCCTCAAGGCGGGTTGCTCTCCGACTTTTGGTAACTGCGAAAGGAGTCGAGCCGTTGTTTGGTAACGGCGACAGCTGAGCAGCGGTATTGGTCTCAAGCCTTCAGTTGCAGCAAGATTTCTTTGTTGTCGCTTCCTCTTTCAACAACAGCCACCAAATTAACGCGGCCACTCTAACGATTGTACGAAAAGGACTGTCATTTCACTGAGCTCTCTCACTTCTTCAGATCAACAGCTGTGGCAGGGCACCGCACGCCCGGCCCATTGGACGCCACGAACGTCGCGGCCTCGTCTCATCGGTACGGAATCGCGTCGCCCATCCCGACGATATCGGGCGAGGCGAAGAATTCGTACGATATGGACAACGCGGCGGCGCACACGACGCCGAAGACGAGGAGGGCGACGCGTCCCTCGGCGTCGTCCTCGTTCGGGTCCACGTCCAGCGCCCCGGCGCCGGGAACTCCGGCCAGGATCCGCCCCCGAACGACGCCGGCCCATTCTTCGGCGTCCGCCCCGAACTCCTCCGGGGGACGTCGGGACACGTCCAGCCACGACGCCAGCTCCTGCGCCACGCGGCGGTTTCTCAGCCTGCCCCCGTCGGCCTCGGCCACGAGGTCGATGGATTCCTTCAAGGAGATTGCGCAGAGTCCCTCGTCGCCTTTGCCTTTGGCATCTTTCTTGACCGTCACCATCGTGTTCCCCTCGACGAGAGACATCGGCAACGTTATGTTGCCCGTCGCGAACGCCCCTCGAAACGTCTCGCGAACCGACTTCCAGCTGAACGTCGCGATTTCGGAAGGGTTCGGACTCCTCCGCTCCACCGTCCACCCCGCGACGTCCGCCAAGTCGTACAGCCACGTCGATCCGGGGGGGATCCACGACGCCCTCCATCGCACGTTGACGGACGCGTCGTCGAGGGCCTCGCATCGGACGACGGTCGCCTCGTACCCGTCGAACAGATCCGCGCATTCCGCGTGCCGCAATTGGGCGCATCGATCGCAGGCGGCGGCGGACGTCTCCCGACGCGGCCCGAAGTCGGACGCGTACGACACGGCCGCAGTCTCGGGTCCTTCACCTCGGACGGCATTTCGACCTCTCAGCCCGTCAACTGCGGAGAGGATCCGCTCGCAGGGGACCGTCGTGGCGTCGCCGTCGCCGTCGGCGTCGGTCGCGGAATCGACGACGACGGACCGCACGACGCGGACGACGTCGTTGCCGTAGTCTGGGCCAACGCCGAAGCCGAAGGACGGAGGGGGGGCGGCGGCGAGGAGGCACGGCAAGACGAGGCGATGGGGGCGCATCCTGTTAACATGTTATAATATGTTAAAAATATCGGACCTCAAATCAGACTACGAACGGTGTAGGTAGGTG
>JALLPA010001039.1:0-12101 GCA_036939895.1 Thalassiosira exigua
GAAGGGAGTCTGGCCAAAAGTACTCTCTTGGGACGATCTTGGCGGGCAAGATCGTTGAGTGCATCGACCATCTTGGTGGTCTTGCATAATAAATTTTAGACATAGAAACAGCGGCGATAAGCTCTTATAATTTGTGCTTTGAGACAATCGAAATAAGTCCATGTCTACAACTACCGCGTAAGAGTGGGATTAGCTACCCTACTCCTTCGCAACGATTTACGAGCCAATAGTTTATCATTCACCGTATCGAGATCACATCAAGAACGCTCAAACCCCGACTCAACCGGCGTTGCAAGTGAGCACCACTGCCCCCTTTCCACTAGATAAGCTATTGTTAGTCGCAATACTCTACTCCACGCTGAAGTAAGACATGATCTCTCTCCAGAGAGAGAAGAAGGTAAAGACCAACACATTGGTGATGCGGCATGTATCTACTCACGCAGTGCATTGTGTCGCTATATGAGCCTCTATCCATTGCATTCCACGTGTACTGTTACATAAGGAGACGATACAGGGATAATATTGAACATGTCAGTGCGCTGTGGGAGGCAGGGGCAATAATAAGAAGGCTGATTGGTGCACTGAGGTTTGACTTGGGTCTATTCGACCTATAAAAATCCAGCCAAAAAAGGCCAACAGACAGCTTCCATAGGCAAGATCGGCCCCTTGTTTGTGATTTTTGTGTTTTTTACAGTAAATCAGAGAGAGATGCGTACATAGGCCCATTTCCACGTATCAGACTTTTCGGCGATCCGCCGGGACCAGCAGCCACTGTTATGACCAACTGGAATGTCGATGCTGTCGAAGCGAAGACGAGGTGCTCCATGCCCATGTCCCAAAAATTGACAAAATTGCCCCCATTCCACCTGGAAGGTAAAAACTACCCCGGCAAAAAGGCCTACACCTCGTCTTTACTGCTGCATACTCAAATTTTGACTGTAAGTTGCCTATTTGTATGTGTAGTTGATGCCTGACGGGCTACTTGGCAGTGTGTGGTGATAGTTATTTTTCTTTTCATATTTTTGTACTGTCATACTTAGAAAAATAAATATTTGATAACCTCTATCCTGAAGCTTATCCTGTGCTTTCTAGGCTGTACACATGCTTGTATTTTTCTTTGTATTTCCATGATATCAACTTTCTTGCATACCAGCCCACTGTTCATGCCCTTGGCTGCCTACCTTGTGGTCGGTTCCGCTGTCACTGGTATCATGGTATTGATGATGGTATCACAGGACGGTATTGTTGTTGTCGTTAGGTTAGATACCACATGACAAGTTACTTTCACCTGTCCCACCACTAAGTGATTGCTGTGTCTGCAAGGTTTGTTGCCCCCCTTTTCTGTTAAATATTGCCGATTGCGCTAAGTTGCAACTTGGCGCAATCGGCAATATTTGACAAAACTGAAACGTGAAGTCGTGGGTTCGATTTTCATACTGTGGTGAAGTGCCGGACCTGGGTTCATTTTCCAACCGTTGCCATGTAGCGTTGAGCCACCATACGTACGATTGCAGTTTCAACGAACCCATAGTCGCTCCTCTAAGTCGCGTGCGCGTGCAGGGAGTGCTGGTTGAGTGCTGGCGCCAGTGATGATAGTTGTAACCCACAATGTAACCACCATTGGGCGGCTCGTGAATTCGTGTGACCACGACTTCACGTTTCATTTTTGTCAAATTTTGTCCGGCACTTCACCATGGCATGGGAATCGTACCCACGACTTACACTTTAGTTTTGTTAAATATTACCGATTGCGCTAAGTTGCAACTTAGCGCAATCGGCAAAATTTGACGTTTTCGGTCATATTTTCTTTCATGCATTCAAAATGCTATTACTGAAAGGTGGCATATTGTGTGTGATGGTATAGGGGAGAAAGGAGCATTATGCTTACACCTGTTGCAGTTCGTTGCCCTGCACTTCATCAGTAGCTTGACTAGTTCCTGCGGTGGGCACATTTGGGTTCGACCTATGTCCTCCACAGTGGTTGCAACTAGTCCATGGAGATGGATACCTTCTTTCTCCACTACCTTACTTAATATTTTTGTGGCATCATTGAAGCATAAGCAACTCATTCTGTGACTTCTTGAGTTTCCTGGAGATACTCAAGCGCCCAATTGTTGGTGGCACTTGAATGAGTTGCGAATGTGATTCTGTCAGCAATGGTTGACTATCGGCCAGATTTCATGCGTTTGGTCCCAGCGCTAAAGGATCTCTACACCCAGTAGTGTCGTCCATGATAGTCACCATTTCTAAGGAGTCACAGTGTTGCTTCATTGTCATAAAACTGGTGTCGAATTGCTGCTTTAACAAATTTATCAGTTTTTCTCTGCTGTTACCCCGTAGTTGTCACTGCTGACGTGACAATAACATTCTGCTATTGTCATTTGGCGGGATGCTATTTCAACTGGAGCAATAGCAAAAACACATGTCAAATAGCCACGATCAAAAGCAAAACTCTGTTCATCATCAAAGACTCCAGAGTGGACTGTAAGATGTTTCCTATATATGTCACTCCTAGTATGAAAGAAAATATTACCAATGAACTACCCCTTGAAACTTTCATTCCTAACTTTGACTCAAGTTGGCACGAAGGTAATTCTTTGCATCCTCCACCTGGGCAGCATGACTGATAGAATAGCATGCCATGTTTTTCTCGTGAGTTGGACTGCTTCCCGCAAATTCGTACCACTATTTCCAACGAGACATGTGCACTCCATGGTATCACAGCTGAAGTCGAACCCTTTCATGATCTTGCCTCCTAGAGCACCACCAGAAGAAATAACTTTTCCCGCGCATTTATTGGCACACTCCTCCACGCTGTCGACTTGGACTGGGAGAAAGGAACTGCCAATGTCACACGAGGTGCCACTGTATTGGGGATCTTCTCGAGTGAAGGTATAAGATGACCCAAATGCGCTCCCAGTAGCTGTGTGTGGTAGTTGGCACTGAGATGGGATTGGACGCGGAGGTGGCAATGAGGACGTTTCCGTTTCTGATTTGTAGCATGCCCAATTGCCAGACACCTCCTTTGCGTGAAGGTCATCCCATTGATTACCACGAATACAGTCGCATTTATGATTGCCGCAGTTGTAGTTGCAGCCGAGAAGGATGAACTCATCCCGTGTTCCACAATTGGCATCGGAATTTGCACAAATACTTGCACACTCCCCAGCGCTATACACATTTCTAGTCTCTGATATCTTTTGACCACGGCATTTGTTGCTTTGTGCAGGCCCGCCGACCCAACCCCCCTCACAAGTAAAGACATAGGTTCGCCCGTAGGGGTGGGTCTCGACGGAGGTTTTGGATGGAAGATTGTACTCACATTGGGTTTTCGCTGAGACCACCGATGACGACGAGGCATGAGCGGTAAACATGGGGGATTTGTCCAATTCGTAACATGCCCAATACTCGTCATACACCTCCTTTACGGTGCGGTCAAGGTCACTCCATTCATGACCCCGAATGCAGTCACATTTATGTGTGTTGCAGTTGTAGTTGTAACCTAGAAGGACGAGCCCGTCCTGTGTTCCACCATTGGCATCAGCATTTGCACAAGTACTCGCGCACTCCGTCGCACTATACACATTTCTCGTCTCCGTGACCACTTTCCCACTACATTTGGTGCTTGGGGTAGGCCCGCCCATCCTTCCCCCTTCACGAGTAAAGACGTAGTTGCGTCCATACGGGTGGGCAGAGATTTCTGTTGGCGGAATGTTCTCACATTGGAAGTTGGCAGATACCAATGGTGACAAAGCGGTAAGGATAAAGGAGGTAGTACTGAAGAATGTCTTCATTTTCTTGGATTGAAAAATTGATTGGTTTGTATTGAGGTTTATATCGTGGATGTTGAAAGTTGTTGTGATGTCTCGGGGCTATTTGCTATGATAGTAGTTGATTTGATGCAATTTGTTTGATCGATTGAATGTTTGTTTTTTATGAGCACATGGAGAGATGATACTCCAAACATCCATCATCTTGAATTGTCATACTCCAACTTGCTCCACCAACATAACAATCAGCTGTGTAAGACACAGAGAGGATGGCAGAGCAGGGCGCCCCCAACTGACTGACGACCGAGAAACTCGAGTGGTCAAAGCTCAAAAAGCAAGCTGCTCAAAGCGGGAGCCAAGCAAGATCAAGAAGAAATTTATACTTTGGGCGTTGTTATCTACAAAGAGAAATTTCCCACCAGTGTCAATATATTATGCGTATTGAACATAAATGGTACTTTTCGGGAGATAATAACGTCCAAATGGACAGACTATTCTCTGGGACTCATTTCCTCACAGTGTATTCCACCCCCTGGTTGAAAGCCTTCATCTCAGTCAGTCAGGAGCGAGCACAGGCACGCTTATCAATCCAGCGACCTGTTCAATCGCTAAAAAAAGCCGCGTGCGCGGCAGCGCTTCCACGTGGAGGGCCGCCTGATTGATTGGCGTGAACTGTGAACTGAGGCTGAGACTGAGACGACCTGAGACGACGATGGCGTCCGCGGCGACGATCAGATCCGCCCGCCCCCTCGCCTTCCGACCGCGGCTCCGCTCCGGCGCGGCGACGTCCGGCGGAGCGGGAGCGGAAGGGACGACGACGACGACGACGACGGCGCGGCGCGCCCTCCGCCTCCGGGCCGGACGGCGCGCGGGCGAGGAGCGCGTCGACCGCGGCCGATTCCTCGGCGCGGCGGCTCCGCGCCGGCGCGGGATGGCGTGCTCCCCGTCGGCGGTCCTCGGCTCGTCGTCCGCGGCGGCGGAGGTCGATCTCGACGAGGGGCCGTCTTTCTCGTCGCCGGCGTCGCCGGCGGCGGCGCCGGCGGCGGTGCCGTCGTTCGCGCCCGAGCCCGTCCGGCTCCCCCCCCGCCCCTCCTCCTCCTCTTCCGACGGAACGCGCCCGAAATCGAAGAAGAAGAAGCCGAAGCCGAAGGGCGAGGTCCGGATCCGACCGTCGGGAACCGATCCGGCGTCCTCCTCCGAGGGGGTCGTCGTCGTCGTCGACGAGGAGGAGGTCGCGGGATCCTTCCCCCTCCAGGGCCCGCTGTCCGCGCGGGTCCTGTTCCGACGCCTCGCCCCGCACGTTGAGCTGCGCACGCTGGGACAGCTGGCGAAGGAGGCGTCGAGGGCGCTCCTCGCCGAGGCGGGACGGGGGGGGAAGGGACGGAAGGGGAGGGAGCGCGCGCTCGATCGGAAGTTGGACGCGCTGTTCCGCTCCTCCGGGGCTTCCTCGAAGGGGAGGAGGAGGAAGTCCTCGAAATTCAAGGCGAAGGAGAAAGCGGCGGCCGAGTACTCGTGGAGCCTGCGGGCTCATCCCTGGATCCGACCGTCGCTGCGAGATTACTTGCTGGGGAAGTTCCTGGACGAGCCCGGCGAGGGGAGCGGGGGACGGGCGAAAGGGGCCGGGAAGTCGACGTCGACGTCGAAGCGGGGCGCGGCGGAGGAGGATCCGACGTACCCGCCCCTTCGGAACCTGATCCGGCGCGAGGCCCACTTGGAAACGCTGTCGAAGGCGCGCGAGGCGTCCTCGACCCGCAATCCCGTGTTCTGGACGGCGCGCGACCGGACCAAGGCGGGATTCCACCACCACGGGAAGGGGCGACGGAAGGGCAAGGGCCGGAGGGAGGAGTACCTCGCCGAGCGCAGGGCTCGGACGATCGTCGAGGAGGGAGGAGCGGACGACGAAGGGGGGGGAGGGGTAGGGGGGCGCCGGGCGCAGGAGGAGGCGGAGGCGGAGGAGGTCTTGGACGTCCTGGCGTCTCGGTTGCCCCCGCCGCACTTCGACAAGCTCATGGAGTTCCTGGAGGGTTACGCCGGATTGGACGACGGCGCGGAGGAGGAGGACGGCGACCGCGACGGCGACGGCGACGACGGCGAGGATACCGACGAGTCGCTGAGGGAAGCCCGCGCCCGGTTCTACCAGACGCCCGTCCTCGGGAAAGTCCTCAGCGACGCGTCCCCCACCCACGGCCACCTGGTCGCCGCGGACCTCGCGCGGTACCTCCGCGTCGACGACGCGAAGGAGGGCGCGGCGGCGCGCGGGAACCGCGAGCTCCGAGCGTGCGAGGAGCGGCATCGCGCCGCCGAGGACGACTTCGCCGCGAAGATGGTCGAGGTCCAGCGCGCCTTCGCTTCTCCGGACGAGGGATCGCGAGGGGCGGCGACCGGCGGGGCGGGGGGAGGGGAAGGCGCGGTCGGCGAGGTAGGCGCGGACGACGGCGACGACGACGACGCGTCGTCCCCCGACCTGTCCGCGGAGAAATCGCTCCGGGACCTGCGCTTGGAGGACGAGGACCGATTGTCGCTGGAGGAGACGCTGGAGGAGCTTCGGAAGATGGGACTGCGCAAGGGCGAGGAGGAGGAGGAGGAGGAAGGGATGGCCCTGTACGAGACGAAGAAGAAGAAACGTGAGTTCGTTCTATTGGCGCTCGTCCCCCCGTTTGCTCGCCCCGGGCGGAGCAGCGATTCCGAGGTGCCGCGAGGTGTTCCGAAGAACGATGTCGCTTCATTTGTTTGCCGCGCACCTGCGAATCCGATGCGTGAGTATCTTCTTTTTCGGGTACAGGGGACCCTCTCTGCTGCCTTTTGGCAGAATGAGTGTGGGTTTTGACTTGGTGGCAGTGCACCCCCTTCGACCTAGTGCGTCCTGATGTGGCTTTTCTAGCCAGAAAAAGCACATATTTTGACTCTCTGGGTCCTCCCAGGCTCTTGCAGTAGTCAGTCTAGGGGGGGCGGAACTGCCTTGGTGAACGAGGACACTCATCTCATTCGTCCATTTCGCAGATGTTAACTTGAGATTTACCGTCGTTGATATGGGGAATGAGGACGAGTCGCCAGACTCTGACACCGAGTCTCATGGTCATGCTGATATCGACCAATCCGAATTGGAGGATAAGATCATCTTTATCAACAACCTGCCCATCGACACAACCGAGGAGGAGATCGACGAAGTCTACTCCCGCTTCGGCCCGCTGGATTCCATCAAGCTTTTCAACCTCCGGCCGGACTTGGACCCGGGCCCCCTGTCCAAAAAGAAACTTCAAGAGCTCCGCCGGTCGGTGAGGATGAATCACAAGGACGCCTTCCAATCCCTCGCTCGATATCAGAAGCAGCGTCCTCGCAGTCCGGCGTACGGGATGCTCCGCTTCCAGACCGCGGAGGGGTACAACGTTGCCACGCTGCCCGACCTGTACATCTACGGATGCGTGATTCGCCGGCACCCGGTGTTGACCATCAAGACTAGGGACGTCAAAACGTTGCATTTGGAGCAGATCCCTCCCGACTTTCACCCCCTGGACGTGGAGCTTAAGCTGGCGCAGTTGCTCCAACCTCATGATTTCAGCATAATGCAAAACACAATGGCAGACATTGGGTCAGACAGAAGTAGCGCCGGGGATCTAGATGTTGAGGGAATCGGGAGTTCCTACTCGGAAATTTCTTCTTGTCGAATTAAGTTCGAAGACTTCCGTGCGGCATTACGCGCACACCAGTGGATGGCAGAAAGTGGCGACGGGAGCGGTGAAAAGGGAACATGCGATGCTGCAAAATTCTTGGGCGGGGAGTTGCAATGGTTTGAAACTCCAACGAATAGCATGGAGTGGTGGACGCGGTTGCGCTGCTTTTGATTGGCAGTTGAAGTACAACACGTAACAGTTGCAGAGATAAGCTCTTTTCGCAAAAGAATTGCAATTGCCGCCGATTCCCATGGGCGCAGACGGCAGAGCCAGTCTGAGGAAGTTTACCCTCTGTTTGGTGCATAGTGTTTGATAGAATCTTTGCTTGGTCCCTGTGTTCAAGATTCTTCTATTGCGTTATGCATTGTTGCTAGAAAATATACTACGAAAAAGACAACACACCAGAGACAACCTCCATAGAAATGAATTGTTGATTTTTCTACCAGCTTCTTGTGGAAAGAGTGGTGATGTCATTCTGGGTTTTCCTCCTCCGGCGACGACTAGACCAAGACCCCACTTTTGGCGCCATGCATTGTGCCAGCTGAGTTTCAATGCTCGCCAATAGCTGATCTAGCTCAGAGCCAATATCCTTACAGGACGGCACGGACTTGGGCGCCCAAGATGGAACCTTGACGTTGGGGGTAGAATCGATAATGGGCGCACATGCAGCATCGAGATCATGAAGGACAGTCGAATCATCGTGGAACCTCAACCTCCTTGGATAGGCAACCACTTCGATGGCATCAGCTGCATCAGCTTCAGCTCCCTTGGATTGCTTCAAGTCTCTGATGTACTGAGCAGACTGCTCAAGTGACCCCTCCAGGAAACTCTTCTGGTCTCGAAGCAGCTGCAGCTCTTTCCTCGCCTTGGCGCAAAGCTGTTCGAGATTTTCCATTGATTCTTCACGCCGCCGACACTTCTCTTGCAGTGTCAAAATGTCTGCATCCTTTTCCATGATGGCCTTTTCGTGCTCCAGTTTTTGTGTGTTGGCACGATCCATTGCCTCGTTATAGTCCTTCATGGCTTGGCGGATCTCTTGCTTCATCCGCTCTATACCTTTCTTAGTCTCATCATTGGTTGCCTTCTGCTCGACCTCCTCATTGGGTTCTTTGTGTTCTTTTTTCTCCGATCCTTCACCTTTACCAACCTCTGCACCATCTGCCAGTTCTGTCAGGATAACCACCTGTTTTTGCAACATCTTTATTGCCTCTTCGTACACACCAATGTCTTGCTGGTACTTTGCAACGTCTTGTTTGCTCTTGGACAGATCCTGCTCATACATAGACAATTCATCTTCCAAGAGCTTCTTTTCGCCCTGCATCTTTTCTACCATTATCTTCATTTCAGACTTGAACTTCGCCTCAAGACCAGACGATTCTTCCTCCAATTTCTTCTTGATGGATTCTGCCTTTTTCTCTTGAGCTATTGTGAGTGCTTTGACCTTCTTCTTCTCATTCTCAAGCTCGACCAATGTTTGGTGCAGCCGTTCCTCTGCGCTGGCCATCTCCTCATCGAAGCCACTGAGAGCAGTGGCGATCTTCTTCCTATCTTGACCGAACTCGTTTTCCACCTTTGCTAACCTGTCCTTCAGCAACTCTCGCTCTGACTCCAGGCCTCTGATCAGCTTATGCAGCTCATCGGATTTTCTTTCTGCTTCTTCCAGCGCAGCTATAGTTTCACCTTTTTGACGAGATTCCTCTGCAAGCTTTTCAGTCATGGCCGAGTTATCATCCATTGCCTGCATCAACTTCTTCTCCACTTCCTTCATTTCGTCGTCAAACCCTACGAGAGCGGTAGCAATCTTCTCCTTGTCCCTCGCATAGTCACCCTCGACCTTGCCTAATTTGTCCTTCAACTCCGTGATCAACTTCTGCTGCTCCCCAGATTTCTTCTCTGCCTCCTCTAGCGCTGCGGCGCTTTTACCTTTCTGGTCAGACGCTTCTGCAAGCTGCGCAACGGTGTCCTCATTTTCAGCTATGGCATGCATCAGGTTAGCCTCCAGTTCGTCTGCTCTTTCGAGGCTTTCAGACAAAGACTTCTCAACATCAGCCTCACTCATCCTCGCAGCCTCCAAATCCAACATTTGGTCTTGAACTTTTGCTTCCAGCCTATCGACCTTTGCCTCCAACAATGAATTCATTTCAGATGTCTTATCCAGCCTGTCCTTGCACGCCTGATGCTCGTTGGACAGCAAGGAATAATCTGTTTGCACTGTGTGTAGCTCCCCAACTTGTTCCTCGAACTTGGCTTGGAGTCCATTGAAGTTGTTCCGCAGAGACGTGTTCATTTGGCTTTCTCTCTTCATCTCTTCACGCAAATGCATGATATCTCTGGCAGCCTCTGCGTTTGTGTGATCAAGCTTATTCTTCAGTTGATCTTGCAACATCATGCTTTCTTCTAATTGCTCTCGGAGGCGCTCTATTTCTTGAGAGGACTCCTGAATCTGTCCTCGGAGTCGAACATTCTCGTGGGAACTCACTTGGGTCTGCTCTTTTAGACGATCAAGCTCGGCCCGACGATTTTTGTCAGCTGCTTGCACTGACATCACTACCTCTTGCTTCGATTTGGCCTCGGCATCAAGCTCTCGCTGGAGTAAGTCTGCGCGCTCTCTTTCCAAGGCCAGATGCTTTTCCATCTCTCTTTGGACCTTTATCAAGCCGCTCTTGTTCTTGACTTCGGAGTCCAGTTTATTCTGTAACAAGCTTGCTCGTTCGTGCTCAATGTTCCACTGCTGGTTGGCTGCCTCAATTTCCTGTTGGTGTTCAGCCTCAGAGTATTGTAGCCTTTCCTCCATTTCTTTGAGCCTCTGCTCAGTATCAGATAGCTTTATTTCCAGACCATGGGCGGAAGTGCACGTCCTCTGCAGTGTCTCGAGAGTACCTGATAGTTTGGTCACTGCTTCATCGCGGCTTTTTTCAATGCTGGAAATAGCTTCGCGATAACCTTCCCTTTCTTGCACTATCTGGGACTGCACGTCATTAATTGTCTGTTCAGACTCCCTCATTTGATTTTGAACCGCATTGATAGTCTGTTCTGCCTGCCTCAGCTGATTGTGTAAGTGGGCAATTTCGTGGTTGGAAGTATCACGTTGGCTCTCGAATTTTCTGTTGAACGACGATTCCATCTCCGCGGTATTCATCGCAAACAACTTATCCTTTTCTGAGGATCTATACTCAAAAGATTTCTCCATTTCTACTGCCTTGATAGCAAAAGCATTCTCTTTCTCAGATAACCTCTTCTTGAAAGATTGCTCCATTTCAGCTGCTCTTCTTGCAAAGTCTTTTTCCATGTCCGCGATTTGCTTCGCAAACTGGTGCTCTGTCTCGATGGCCTGCTTGGCAAAAGCTTTCTCCATATCCACAGACCTCTGCTTGGACGAATGCTCCATCTCAGTCAATTTTATCCCAAATGTCTGGTCAATGGATTGCTGGATATCTTTCTTTGTGCCTAGGATGACATCGGCAAACGTTCCTCGGAGACGCAACATGGTGGACTTAAGATTTGCTTCGTACTGGCTCTTCCGTGAGAGGGCATCAGATTTCTTTTCGAAATCACTTATCTTTCGTCCTTGACGGAGTAGATTCTCTTGCATGACATTTGCTTTATTGGTATGATTGATGGTTAGAGTTAGAAATAACAGAACAAACTCAGCTGCAGGCACAATACATTCCTGACGTACCTTCGAATATTGCCTTATTCGATAGCGAATCGCTCAATTCAGTGCCCAGCTCAGACACAGCGGCGTCGAACACCCTCCAGAGTCCCCTCAAGGCAGTGACATTCCCACGGCTGTCAGTATTCAACGAATCGTTCACTGCATTTATTGCAGCCTTGTATGTAGCCATTTCTCTACTTGCAAGTTGCTGCTGCTGATATTGATGCCGCCGAGGCGACAGAGCCCTTGGGACAGTTGTCTGGTATTGGAAATTATTTGTTGGCACGCGGCAGTCCCTTTCATCAGCGAGGAGGCTATTTCCACCACGAGGACTACCATAATATGGCTCTCGACTTTCTACCCGTCCTTGAGGGGATGTAGGAGCCGGGCACCAATCTGGCTCGTACTGCTGTTTGAACTTCCCCATGGTCGTCACGACGGCCGGTGGGTGCATGGCGTCGTCGTCGTTAAAGGAAAACATTCTGCATATCAATCTAAGGCAAGGTCTAAGCTTATTATCGTCAACGGTCGGTTGGAGGGGACGAAAGGCAGCGAGGTGGCATGAAGGCGACGACAACAACACGGACCACGCCTTCTAGCGTCGCTGCCTGCGTGGCCTCATTGAATGACCCCGGCCGCACAATAGTTCTCCCACACCCCGCGCGCGCGCCCTCACCCCGCCAAGCATGAGACGCAAGCGAATTCTCTTGCGCCGGGGTCCGCCTCCTCCATCCGGTGCCGGTCTCGAATCGAAGACGCCGCCCACGAGATGCCATCGTTGTCGATTAACTTCGTCGCGGATGCATTTCCGAAATATCATTTTCTCACTATGGGTAGACTCTGTACTAATTCCAAATCGCTGAACGTCCGTTGACTCGACAAAAGTTCAGTACAAAGTCTACGAATTCCAACATAGTTCAACATATGCAGGGTATCTCACAGGGGTGTAGTATTGCTTCCCCCGCCTTCTAGTGCTCTGACCGCTGAGCTACACTCCCCCTGGGG
>JALLPA010001040.1:0-12103 GCA_036939895.1 Thalassiosira exigua
TCTGGGCCTCGTGTTACGTTTGATTAGTAGTTTAGGGCTAATGAATGTAACATCTTAAACACTGAGCGATCTCTGCAAGAATGACAAAATACGCTCCTCCAAAAACGCCCTGTCTTTCGGCCGTCGAGGGCCATGTCGTTCAGACGGAAACAGGACGAGGTCATACATCTTTTGATGTTCTATCAACTCGTTGATCAAAACTGCACTCTGTCGGAATAGAACATTCTCGTCCATGAGTCCGTGGCAAAGCATGAGTGACCCTGCGATATCTTTGACCTTGTGGAGAGCAGAGGACTTTTGGTAGCCTTCCAAATTTTCCTGAGGAAGGCCCATGTAACGTTCCGTGTAGGCACTATCGTAAAGAGTCCAGTCAGTCACAGGAGCGCCGCTAACAGCAGCATGGAAGACATCAGGCCTCTCCGAAAGACACTTTATCGCCATGTATCCTCCATACGACCAACCAGATACTGCTACTTTGTCGGGATCAGCCCATCCCTGATCGATGGCAAACTGCACCCCCGCAACCTGGTCTGCCACCTCCAACTCTCCCAAGTTCCCATAGATGGGAGTTTCAAATACCAATCCTCGCCTATTTGACCCACGATTATCAGTTTTGATGATGGCGAAGCCCTGGTCGCGAAGGAACTGAGTTCTCAAATCTGCCGTCATGATACCCCAAGAATTCTGCACATACTGTACATGAGGCCCACCATACGTCGCCACGACCAATGGATATGGCCCTTTGCCGTGAACTTCCGGGTCAGGCAAGTAAACAGCTGATTGGAGAATGACTTTCTTGTCAGAGGATGAGAAGGTATGAAAGGTCGGAGGCTTCAAGTTCAGCTTCCCCACACGTGGATCAGCTGCAGACGCATCGTAGACATCCAATATCTTGTCACCTCCTAGTTTTCGAACTGATATTTGCACTGGGTGATCGACTGTTGAGTGTGCATCAACAAACAACCCCAATTTGCTACTAACTTTGCAGGCGTGCACTCCTTTTTCGGGAGAGAGGCAGTGGCATTCAGCGGCCTGTTTACCATCCAAACTTGCTCTATAAAGACGACTTCCCAACCACTTTCCACCAGGAGCTGTTCCCATGTAATAGACAGAATTGGTGTCTTTATCCAAATCCACGACAGTATCAACAATGAAATCCCCTGGTCCAGTCACTCGATTGCACTCTTTCGAGTCAAACTCAGATGGAGAAGTTAGGTTTGCTTCCTCCACATAAAGATGGCGAAAGCCATCTTGTTCCGAGCCCCATAAGAACGTTAGTTTTTCACCAGGTACATGCTCAAGCACTTTGAAGCAATCATTCAAATTGACCCAAGACTTTCGGTCAATCGCTCTCTCCATGTGAAGATTGGTTCGTCCTCCCGATGTGGCGTCAAACATTACGAGTGCCAAGTTTTTCTGCCGTCGATCCAGCACTTGAACTATGATACCGCTGTTGTCATCAAGCCACTCCAATTTGGCGAGGTAAAAGTCATTTCCAAACAGGAACTCAAGGTCCAGCCACAAGACATCTTGCAAGTCCGTTTTCTGAATTCCAAGCTTGACAATGGGATTGACTGCCCCAGCAAAAGCAAATCGGTGTTCTTCGTATGGGACTTTTGTCGTCTCCACCATGTCTTCCGGACTTCCACCTTCCTTCAGAGCGGGAGCTAGTCCCCCCGGAGATGCTTGGTTCACAATGCGATAGGCTGGAATGTGCGATTCATCAACTTGTTCAAAGGCAAGCGCCTGCCCATTTGGAGAAAGCCAGAATCCCTCGGGTCGAGAGAGTTCTTCTTGAGCCAAATAATCAGCAACACCGTTTGTCCTGCCATCGATGCCTCTTGCTCCACACGTCACTTGTGTAGGCTTGTCGCCAGCGACAGGCATCACGTAAACTTCGTTGTCAGCAACAAAAGCGACCGTGCTCCCATCAACTGATATTTTGGCATCCAGTATCGTAGCCCCACCCACATCAGAAGAATCTACCAGCAAGCGCGGCTCGGGAGGAGAATCGTTGGCGCAGTCATCCCAGATCCAAAGCCCACCTCCATGAGGGATCAGCCCTACCCTGCCCTTCTTGCCACTACCATCATCGCTACCCTTCGAAAGCTCATAGGAGGTGACTCCCGTGGCATGAAGACGCAGCCTCTCCCTCCTCATCTGCTCCTCGTGGCTGAATTTCCCCTCCTCGGTGGCCTTTCCTCCTATGTGGATTTGAGTGCGTTCGCCGGAGGGAATGTCAACCACGAACAATTGACGCGAGAGGGAGGTCGCATCGGGCGCGAGCAAGAACGACAGCTTGGTGTCGCTCAAGAATTGGATGGACGTGGGAGCGGTGGTTCCCGGCTTGGGGAGCGTCGCGACATCTTTGGACGTGATGCGGGTGGATTGCAAGTTTGCTTTGTAATCGTTTTGCGTGAGAGCCCGCTTGTCGGACGTCCCCTTCGATGCTGACATGGTGATTCGGGCGGTGCGGGTGGAGGTGAAGGCTGATGTTTTTGGAGACGAGTTCAGCAGCAACAGCCAACACAACGACCGAATTAACGACTGTCGTGCTGCCATCAAGGTCCAGCAACGCCCTCGCCGTGAGGGTTTCAAGAATAGCCAGTGTGTGACGGCAGCGACAGCAGCAGCGCAGAGCAGGGCGAGTCTGGGGCAAGCAGCGACAGAAACGCAGGGAACTGCCGCGGCGAAGCAAGAAGGCGCTTGCGCTTGCGAGTTGCAAGAGGTTGCATGCAGGCGGCGGGCCGGCGGGTCGGGGGGGTGTTGGATCTTTGTAGATGTGGTTGGATAATTGGCGATATCTTGTAATAGAATCAAGTAAATTATAATATAATGTTTTCAAACTTTTCGCTGTACTAATTATATCTATCGCCAAAACATAATGCACTCGCTTGATCGACACTCTTACTGACTCTTGAGGTGTGAGCAACACAGTAACACAGCTTGTCGACGTCGAGAGAGGTCGAGAGGCTGACATCGCCTGCCCAGGCTCGGCGCGCCATCTTTCGCTTTTGTGAACAGAGCCGTGGAGATGGCGACGGAGACGATGCCTAGACGGCGGATTGGGAGAGGGTGGACTGGATCTCAATGCCTGGCAGCCATGGCCATGGCTCCGCGTCGAATGTTGGCAATGGCGTTGATCATGACCGCGTCCTGCCATTCTCCGATCGCAGCCGCCGTCTCCGACGAGTGGTGCCTTGACCGGGGCTTCGACCCGTCCAACCTATCCTGCGACACGTGCGCGTTGCTGGAAGAATCCACTACCCTCCGATCGCTGCAGGCTGAGAAAAATGCGAAGGGAGACGGAGAACCAATCGATCTGTTCGCCGAGTGTCGATCGTGCTGCCAGGAATATAAGGTAAACCCGATCCTCCATCCAGGGGACTCTTTGCGGGGAAAATATCGATACGCTTTGATGACATACAACGAAAACAGTTTGAACAAATACGGAGAAATAAAGGACTTTTTAGAGAGGGACGTAGAGAATGTACTCTCTTTCAAGGGCGAAGGGTTTCGAGCGATGAAATCTGAGAGGCAAGATCAAGATTCTTATCAAATGATGATGATGATGGGCATCGGTGGGGGAGGATTGAGCGTTCCAAAACTGATGCTATTTGAGAAGCGAAAGAAGGGTGGGTGGACCGAGGAAGATGAAGAGGAGGCTGGGGAGGTGATCAATCTGAGGAATTGGAAGCGGGAGGATATAAAAGACATGCTTCTGACGCTGCTTCCCAATGCTTGAGATTTTCACCCGCATGCAACATAATCAGGCAATACTCACAGAATGATTACCAGCCAACGTACCATATACTGCACTCACTATGAGCAGGGTTAAGGGTCCATCTAAAAAATCTCAGGTGATTCATTCTGAACTCATTAGCAGCAGCTGTTACCCTATGTAGTAACTTTTTAATTGGTGAAGAACTATCTACATTGACATCACTATGGCAGTCAATGAGTTCATGCCCTGACCTTCCTAACTGAAACCTGCTGCAAGTTCTATGGGCGCAAGATGTGTCTCTGTCAGTTTTAGTGAAACACCAAAGGGGAGCGCATACGCACCCTTCTCTATTCACTGGCTAATTTCCGCGATGGATTCCAGCCGTATCCTGTTCACATCATGGGAAGTCAAAAAGGACACGCGATTGCTTGGATGTCACCACTACGTCCAAATTCAAGAGCTGGCTAAAGCTGCTGCACTTACTTTTCAATTGGCCTCCTGTACTCGGGATGCTTTGGATGTCAGCACATAATTGGCAAACCCAAGCGGTGGCTGCGCAGAACGGCGCGTCCCCGAGATGGTCACCGCTATATCATCATCTTCACTCCCACTCAGCCTCATTCGCCTTCTTCAGAGCTTCATCTAACTCGCTTGGAGGAGGCGCCTGACTCACAGCGACAGGACCAGTATATGCAAAGGTGCCAGGAGTTGACACAAGCTTCCCTATTATGCGTTCTCGAGCGTCATCATTTCGGTATTGACCCTCCGGGAGACGTACCCCTGGACTGTGGTGTTCCAGCAGGTCCAGCGCAAACTCCGCGCACGACTGGCCGACGCACCGTCGAAACGACTCGTGGGCCTGTACCACCGACACAGCAGAGCCGTCGCCACCTATCACGTCGATGCGCATCGCGTGCGTCTCGCCGACATCGTCTGAGGCAGCTAACTTTAGTAGATAGTCTGTGGCCTTTACCAAAGGCTGGGAGAAGTCGGCAATGAATTGGCTGAACCGCCTCGATTTCCAAAGATTCCTTGGGACGACAGAGACAAGGATTCCCAGCATGTCATTCCAGATATCTGGAGCTGTTCCCATCGCTGCTGATGATTCACCAGTAATCCCAAGCTCAGCAGGCACTGTGGCGGCCTCTGGAAAGGGCCACGCGAATACAGTCCGCCGGCCTACCCGTGCCTTAGCCTCGACGTTTCCAAAGCCCATCGCCGACTTATTTGACCATTCGTCGTCAGAGAAAAAGAAGGAAACCTTGCCAAGAATCAATCCCGACAATGCTTCGAACGGCCGGAGCTTCCCTCCCTCGTACTGGGCCATCGCCTCTCCGAAGCCCAAGTTCGTGATGTACAAATTCACGTCTCCACTCCCACCCAGCCCAGCGGTAAAATAGTTGAATCTTGCATCTTTGATTGCGGTGTCTTTGCCGCCAAGCCTCTTACAAAGCGACGCTGCCTCAACCGCAAGCACATTAGACATGCCCGGGAAGGCCCCCGCGGCCACCAGTGCCGACATGCCAGCCTCCTCGGCGTCGCGAGACATGTCCAGCGACTGTTCGAGGTACTCGAGCGGGTCCGAGACGTCGACGTACGCCCGACATCTCGAGTCGATCGCTGCCCGAAGCGGAAGGGGCTTCTCATCGAGGAACGGACCGGCCGTGTGCACGACGCAGTCGCATCCCCCCACGGCTGCTCTCAGCGCAGCCTCGTCCCGCCAGTCAGCCTTGAGGAACGACACCTCTTCCGATTCCGCTTCTGGATGCTCCCCCAACACTTCGTCTACGGCTCTCAGTCCGCGGTCCTCGTCCCTCCCCACGAGGACGACGCGGCACCCCGGCGCCCGGAGGAGGAGGTGGGACGCGCGGCCGGTGCCCCCAAGGACGACGAAGGAGGCGCCGTCGCGGCCGTCGGCCGCGGGAGGGACGGCCGCCTTCGCGTCGCTGGAGAATCCCCGGGAGCCGCGCGGTGACGCGAGGAGGGCTGCGGCCACGAGGAGCCGCAGGGGCTGTCGCCGAAGGTGGTGTTGGTGATGCTGGTGACGTGAGCGTGAGTGCGTGTACCGGTACAACAGCCTCCGTAGTTCTAAAATAGATCACTTGGGTCTATCATTTAGCAGAAATTATTGCTTTCTTTGTGTGAAAGTTTGTTAGAGTAGGTATCGTACTATTTTAGAAATCAACGAGGTCTCAATGGCATTCAAAGGCAACGGTAACGGCCACCAAAAGAAACGCCGCGGCCCCGCCCTCCCGCCCTCCTCGCTCGGTCCGCCCCCAAACCCCAACAGATCGACCGACCGAGGCGGCGACTTCCCTCGCCTCCCCTAGCCTTTGGACGCAGTGGCCACTTTACTTCGCTAGGAGGTCCCAGCCCCGATCGACGGGCCCGCCGCCATGTCGCAGGCGGAATTCAAGCGGCGCCTCAAGGCGCTGATGAACCGTCCGGAGAACCAGGTCTGCAGTGACTGTCCCGAGCGGCAGCCGCGGTGGGCCTCCCTCATCGTCCCTCCTCCCGGCGCTCCCCCCGGATCGCTCGCCATGGGCGCCTTCTGCTGCCTGGAGTGCAGCGGGAGTCACCGGCGGCTGGGGGTGCACATCAGCTTCGTGCGGAGTGTTAATTTGGACTCGTGTGAGTGCAGGTCGCAGTTCCATGCGCAGGCTCGTTTGTTGGGAAGCAAGCCGATGAGCCCGTTTTCTCACAACTCCCCCGCTGATCATCGCGTCATCGCATCCACTCACTCTTGACAGGGAAAGAAAAGGAGGTCCTTGCCATGGAGAACGGCGGCAACAACAAGGTCAACGCCATCTTCGAGGCTAGGCTGTCGACGGCCAAGCCCACCACCGCCGCCTCCGGCCCCGTCCGCGAGCGCTTCATCCGCGACAAGTACGAGCGACGCAAGTTCTACGACCCTGCAGCGTTCGAACGCGTCTCCCAGATGGAGGCGTCGCGGGAGCGGGAGGAGGTGGTGACGGGGGTGCAGCGCCGCCTCGCGGGGAGCGCTAGTCGGAAGCCGAGCGACGCGGCGCGGAGGCGGGCGGAGGAGAAGGCGCGGGGGCGCAACGGCGGGGTTGGAAGCAACCACGGATCGGTCCGGGCGGTCCGCGCGCCGGCGCCCGCGCGGGAACCCGCCCCCGTCGCGGACCTCCTCGACTTCGGGAACTTTGACTCCCCCGAGGCAGCGCAGGGGGTGCAGGCGTCGGTGTCTTTCTCGGGGGGGAAGAAAGGGGCCCCGTCTCCTCCGAAGGGAGGAGGAGGCGTCCCGCCCCCCCCGCCGCCTGCCGCGGATCCAGCGCTTGACCTGTTCGCCAACGGAGGGTCAGGGCCTCCGCCGCCGGTTGGGGCAGCTCCGTCCACCCCTGTCGCAGAGCAGCCCAAGCGGATGTCGAACGCCGACATCATGAACATGTTCAACACCCCCGGTTCCCAGCACAATCCGATGCAGCAGAATATGTTCGCCATGCAGAACGGCGCCGGGGGAGGCATAGCCATGGGCGGCAAGGCCATGGGCGGGATGAACGCCAGCGGGATGGCGATGATGGGACAGCAGATGAACCCTCAGCAGCAAATGGGCATGATGAACAACATGCAGCAGGCAATGCAAATGCAGGGAATGATGGGAGGGCAAGCTATAGGTAACAACATGGGCAATATGATGGTTCCAGCAGGGGCCGGAGGAAGCGGGAACATGGGGGGCAGCATGAACATGGGAATGATTGGACAGCAGCAGATGGGCATAGGTGGCAGCATGACCAACAACATGGGCATGAACATGATGCAACAGCAACCGCAAATGGCCGGCGGGATGATGATGCAGGGAGGGGGAGGCATGATGCAGCAGGGAGGAAACCAGTTCGGCGACCAGCCCATGGGCGTCCCGGCTCAGATCAACCCACAACAGCAGTCACGTGGGGGAGGGGCGCAAGGCAACCAGTTTGCAGAATTTGGAAATTTTGGTAGATAGGCGTTCTGCAAAAAGGCAAGAAGGGAACAATTGTTTTGGATACTCAGTTGCAATGTTTAGATACTTTGCTTTAGACCTGCCCTTGACAGATGTTGTTTTATGGAATCGCAAACATACAATGCAGGACATCAGTGATTATGGAATGTGGCAATGCTCTAGATAGTTTTATTGACGTCATCATCACGTGTTATCACGCATTTTTTAACTAAATTATTTCCTAGGTCGAACTAGCTCACACTTCAGCTTCAGCCTCTACAACAGCTCCATTTTAGCCTCAGCGTAGCCTCTTTTTCTACCATACCATTGAAGAAGTGCAATGTTGCCGGTGTTGTCTTCTTGCTCGCTGGTTCACTCATTCATATTCATGTGTTGTTTGGTTAATATCCATGTGGCTTGGCTGCAAGTATTAAATTCATGAGACTCAATGTTACTAACACTAGTGTGTGTTACCTAGAATGAAAACTCAACATAAACAATAAAACAAGGTAGTCATTGAACAAACGACAATCTACTAATGACCAGTAATTATCAACCACCACTTATACTCGCTTGCTTTGTGGGCTAGTGCTTCACAAAACCCAACTGTATTTACTGGTGAGACTCAGAAAAGGAAGCTATGGTACCTAAAAATGTAGGAGTAAGTATTAATTCTTATATCAAAACAATATGTTGATACACTAGCATACCCTGTGCACCACTTACCTTCCCCCTGTGCTTTTAATATTGGATCAATAACTTGTCTTCACACACACGATGAAGGTGAGGGAAAGTAGCATTTTGTTTAAAAAATAAATAAACTGACATAAAAGTTAGTAAGAAGTTGACACTTTCCATTCATCATTTTCGGCCATCTAACTTCGACAACTACTGTTACTGCCTTTTAAAAAATCATAGTTTCCAGCAAGGGAGAATCAAACACCTTTAGGTTTTTACTGATCAATCACGTGATTATACAACAGTTTCAAATTCCTCGCTTTTCTTACCCATTAATCTGGGTAACTCTTTAGTATCGTAGCAAGTCACTGGCAACAGTTTGCTATGTAGGGTTGTGATTTTTCACCACATAAAAAAGAGTATTCATCGGGCACTCCAGAAAAAAAATTGTGTTTTCACGAAGCTTGAGACTATTCCGCGCCCGTCCCCAAAATCTTGGAATCAAGGGGCTAGAAATTTGCCATTTTGATGAACCGACTGAGACATTTTTTCGAAAACATGACAAAATTATTGGCCGATAAATGATCATTTTCTCTCATATTTAAAAAGAAAGAAAATCGTGACAATTTGAAATTGTGATGTTTTTTGAAACAGTGTTGAAAAAAGCAAACTACGATGTTTTCGGCAAAGTTTTCCAAAACCTTGATATTTTCAAATCACCGTAGAATTTGTACCAGATCGTAGAATTTGTACCAGGCCGTATGTAGGGATGCAATAGTTTTGAAAAATCTTTCTTTTTAAAATTGTGGCGAAAATTAAAATATGAAGCTTTCACCAAAAACTACACGAACACCCTCATATTTTAAATTATCATGTTATCGTAAAATCTTGATGAATGCAACTTGTATGACACATGCAAATTTCTTTTTCACTGGCGAAAGAACGCGAAAGTCTTCGCCGATTCACGATTCACATCAAAATCATTCTCATATTTGTGTTGCACTAAAATATCGAAACAAGAGATCAGAGCCATCACAACTTCAATCTGACCGTATGTGTGTTCGCCTGCGCCGGGACCGAGCGATGAGCCGTGAGTAACAAAATTGTAGAAGAGACCTGACAATTATTCGCCACCTGACAAGTATTTCGCCACCCCTTGTTGGCCGTCACCATGGTGGCCACTAACAAAACATCGCGGAATGAATTCCTCTGTAAATTTTGGGAATTATTCAAAGTTTGATACACCAAATTGATCAGGAAGACGAAGAGGAGTCCAAATATGAAATAAAAACATGATATTCTTTCGCGCATTATCCCAGAGATTCTATCATATTGAATCGTTTATGTGACAAATTACAGCACGACCACTTGATATCACCATTGAATAAAGCGCGCGTTTCATAAATCATGTCAATTGATGCTTGTTGGAAACAAAATAATGGCATTTTTCAACATAAACTCGCGTAAATGATGAGAAACGTCGAAAAAACATATTAGATGGAATCGGACGTCCATCGTACTACTGACACGACACAACAGTGTACGGCTCACATTATCAGGAGTGAAATTTAGTCCCGTGAACCCTTTTACTAGTAGTTAGTTAGTGGCAAAAATAGTCAGGGTTGAGAGTCAGGCTGAGGCAAAATCACAATACACAAAATGCTCATATCTCGGTCAAATTTTGGTATTTTTCAAAAATTCAAAATGCACGTGACACATTGTTGATATAAGATGTCCAAAACGCAAAGAAAAGAGAATTCCATAAATACAATTACTCTGTAGAAATTATTTGGAGGGTGCTCTAGTGAAAATATCAGGTCTTTTCTACTATGATGGTAGGTAAATTTTCCAATCGGAGCACACCAACGGTCGCAAAATGGTCGCTGGCATTATCGCTGATGTGACGTTTTATTGGTGAGACATAAAGAAAGAAATCGGTCTATGTACTGATTCCTACATATGTACTGGACTCATGTGAGGTGTCATTGTCGTGCTAAACTTTGTGGGAACTCATTTTCGTCCAAAAATCCTGACAAATGGGCGTGCGCGAGGGCGCGCGCAAAATTTGTCAGGAGTCAGATGTCACTGAACAAAATTACAGCCTCAGACGAGATAGTGGTGGTTGGTTGGTGGTTGTTTTTTTTGTTTTGGCGGGAACAGGTATCCGTGTAATTTGCTTAGATTGCTGATTCAAGGTTGTGTTTCATTGGTTCCTTCGTATGTATTTTTAACTTAGGAATTGATATATTTTGAACGACACTCTACAATAGAAGTGTTAGTGAGGTGACGGGGCCGGTGACGATCACGACAAGCCGGTGATGGCGACGTTTCCAAAACTGCATACAGTGCTGCTATGGTATAGTAGACGTATAGTGTCTTGCCTATGGAGTGTCTCTATTATACTGTAGTGTCATTTATACCATATGTATGGTATCGTAATATTCTAATTCCTCACGTAAACACGTTCCGCCAAGACTTGTGTGAGGCAGAGTGATTGTTTTTTACTGTGCTGTACACTATTGCGTATCTACTATTGTAGCACGACTGTAACTACTATAAATATCAACGCTCTAATAGCTGGGCAAAATTTAGATTTATCCATCGAGGGTGTGTAGCTAAACGCGTGAGTTGAAATACCTAAGTCCCGACCACGAGCCGCAGGCGAGTGGGATGCAGTTAGATGTTTCAGCGAACACTTTTAGCTAGAACCCGAGATGGATACATCTAACTTTTGCCCAGCTATTTAGAGTTGTTTATGTGTATGTATCAATTCAAGTGCCGATCTCGCTTCCCCTAAATATAATCGCCAAAAATTATTCCTCTTACGTGTTGTAGCTAGGGTGAGCGAATAAAATGCACGATCAAGAAGGTCCAAGTGCAACTCCGCCTACTTAGATACTCCTACTTACTATGACTATCATAAGGTTCCCCTGCAAGAATATTTAGGGGAAACTACATTCCCACGAGTACTGATACTTACGTTAGGTAGAGGTTTTCTTTCAGCGCATTTACTCGAGGCTGGTGACTGGTGAGACCACACCAGCAGGTCTCGTTCCTTGCGGACTCCTCTTTACTAAGAACACGATACTTACGTAGGTAATACCAACTAGCATCAGCCAAGAAACTCTAAAGTTTGGTTCCGGTCAGGGCGGCAGATGCAAAGCTCCTCTCTTTTTTGCCCTTTTTTGGCCTTCTCGTCAGCCTCCAAAATCTCACCCCCCCCCCTCCACACATCAACCCCCCCGAGTCCGGGTCCGGAGCGGGACAAGTCCAGGTCCAGAGCGGGCGGAGGGAGGGACCACGGGGGGGGCGTCGTGCTCAAGGGAGGCTCGAGGCGCGGCGGCGGGGGGAAGCGCTCGTCGTCCGAGGCGACGGGGAGCTGCGGGGGAGGCTGCGGCGGGATGGAAGCCTTCCGAGGGCACCAAGGCCAATGCGGGCGTCGAGCCAGGGAGTTGTAGCATCAAGTGGCCCCCCGTGTCCTCGTCAAAGGACCGCGAGGGACGCAGCGAGGACAACGAGGGCGACGAGGGGCGCGACGATGCGCTGCTCTGGATACTCTCCACGAGGGATCGGAGGCTCCGGTTAAGGGACGAGCGTCCTTGCGAATGGTGGCGTGTTTGCTGGGAGAAACCACTTTCCATCGAGGCGGTGCACCCACCGGGGCGTCTCGTTGTTCGCCTGGGACGAGTGGCACTCGGTCGGAACGTCCTCTTCCAGTGGAAGATCCCGTTTGATATTCGCGCGCTGTCCAAGAGTGTGGA